>OMNZ01110429.1:5980-23801 GCA_900303255.1 Lesueurigobius sanzi
CCCTGGTTTAGACCTGGTTTAGTTATAGTTTAGTCCTAGTTTAGTTGTAGTTTAGTCCTGGGTTAGACTTGGTTTAGATCTGGTTTACTCCTGGTTTAGACCTAGTTTAGACCTAGTGTAGTCCTGCTTTAGATCTGGTTTAGTCCTAGTTTAGCTGTGGTTTAGACCTGGTTTAGCCATGGTTTAGCCCTGGTTTAGTCCTGGTTTAGACCTGGTTTAGACCTGGTTTAGTCGTGGTTTAGTCCTGGTTTAGACCTGGTTTAGTCCTGGTTTAGTCCTGGTTTAGTCCTGGTTTAGACCTGGTTTAGTCCTGGTTTAGTCCTGGTTTAGTCCTGGTTTAGACCTGGTTTAGTCCTGGTTTAGTCCTGGTTTAGTCCTGGTTTAGTCCTGGTTTAGTCCTGGTTTAGTCCTGGTTTAGTCCTGGTTTAGTCCTGGTTTAGTCCTGGTTTAGTACTGGTTTAGTCTTGGTTTAGACCTGGTTTAGTTCTGATTTAGACCTGGTTTAGTTCTGATTTAGACCTGGTTTAGTCCCTGTTTAGACCTGGTTTAGTTCTGATTTAGACCTGGTTTAGTCCTGGTTTAATTCTGGTTTAGACATGGTTTAGTTCCGGTATAGACTTAGTTTGGTCCTGGTTTAGACCTGGTTTGGTCATGATTTAGACCTTGTTTAGTCCCAGTTTAGACCAGGTTTAGTCCTGGTTAGGTCCTGGTTTAGACCTTGTTTTAGACCTGGTATAGTCTTGCTTTAGTCTTGTTTTAGACCTGGTTTAGTCCTGGTTTGACACAAAAGCATAATTCTTCATGAAAAAAATCACACATTAGCTTTAAAACGTGTGAAATACTTACACTTTTGACATAAAGTACATTTGAAAGTGGATACTTTTATACTGAAGTAGTATTTTATTGTGTTGCTCCTGTCTCTCTCTTGTTTTTTTTGCATTTTGCCAGCAGTATTCGTAAATGCGACAATAAGCACAGTGGCAACACAGACAGATTCTAAAGATGTATTTTTACACCTCTCAGCCTTGTTCTCACACTTCACAGACGGCTTCACTCCTCTGGGCTTGGCTGCTTTCTTCCTAAAATAGATATCGTATTAACATTAACAATGGCATCGCGTCTGACAACAAGAGCCGCTGTGTCAATGATCAGCATCAACAATATGCCCTCAAATGGCCGCGATATGAACACTGATGTGTGCATATGGGAGGTTAACTGTGTGCTGTGGCCTTTACAGAGAATTACAGCTTTGTGACTACAAAAACTGCACAAGATAAGGGAAGATGCAGTGGATTATATACAGTATTATGGGCTGACCAGGGCTGCAAGACTTTTTGCAAAAAACTATAATGCGTTTTTTTGGGGGGGACAGAAATTGCAATTGCAGAAACGTATACTATTTTTAAAACCTGTGGTGTCATCCTGACTCCTTGTTCATTTATTGTGATATTGTGAGTGGCTGTGGATGCTCGTCTGACTAAGGCACAGGTCAGTTTGTTTGCCTTTCGAGCACTGTTGGCTTGTAGAAGAAGAATTTTATTACACTTCCTGTACCTGGCACTGGGTTAGAGTCGTATTCCATTCAGCTGCACAAAAAAACCGAAACCGCAATCTCGTATGGCGCATGCGAAAAGGTCAAGTGAGTGCTTCCGGTCAAAGGTCAATCATAGGGCTGGGCAAAAAATCGAATTTGTAGCTAAAAACGATTTTTATTATCGCCATTTTGCGTGTTCCATTCAACCATCCTTGTAAGTGTACCCCCCAGTCACAAACAGGACTGCGGTGGAGCTGTTTGGTCCCCTCCACTTTCTGTCCACCACTGTTAGTTTTCTTATTTACTCTATTCATTGCCACATCTGGAAACTACACAATTTAACAAAGCTCTGTCGTTTAAATGAAGAAAAATCTCACGCAGTGCGCTCGGGGTGGCTGCTCTGTAGCAGACAGAGGAAGAAGCTTTGAAACTGGGCTCTCGAGGCGTCCGACAGGAATTAACTTCTGCTCACTGTCGGTTTTTAAATTATTTAAATCTGTTCAGAAATCAGAGAAAAGTGCCCAAACGGCGATTGATGTGAAAAATTAGCAAAATGACAGCGTGTCAAATGGCGATAAACTACGGCAACACAAGACCTCCTCAGATCGTTTCACTCACGTTAAAGTGGCCAAAACAAGATTACAGCATATTTTACAGTATATTTAGCTGAGTTTGTCACATTGTGAACTCTCAAACTGAGTCTTAACTCCTAAAATACTTGTTTTGACCTGATATCAGCGTAAATATAAATAAAGGAGGGTGCTGAAGGAGAACATGAAATAACTTTTTTGACAGGGCCGTAACTATGAAGGGGGCTAACTGGGCAATTGTTGAGAGGGCCGAATTTGAAGGGGCCCCACAAAAAAAAATCTTTATTCTCCCTTAAAAATAAATTCTAAAAGCACAAATGGCATAATTTTGACAACAGCTAAAGGACCAGCTGAAAATATTATTTATTACTTTTGACCTACAATATGTCTACAGTCATTGTGCGTTAAAATTTTTTTAAATAATATGTGATACTGTATACTGGATATCAGTTTTTCAAATCACGCAGCCCCGGTCAATCGGGATGAATAGTGCTATTGCACATTAATCCCAATGTAAATTGTGCATGAATAAAGATTGTTTTACAGGCATCAAATCTGTGGTACATTAACACATCATCATACAAACATCGAGGGTGACTACTGCATCTGTGCTTCCACAAACAATTCAAAAACATTTTTGACAAATACATGAGTTTAATTTCCCATCGCAGATGGCACAAGCAAAATTAAATGTAAACTTTTTGGGTGAGGCATAATTCTTTACTGAAAATTACACACTATACAAATTATAACATGTGAAAGGAAAGAACATTCTAAAATGTGTCATCTCTAGTTTTATACATAATGATTTGGCCTACATGAACATTTTATGAGGAGAGGAGGCACTACAGTGATTATATGAGCCCTATGAGACAAAGTTGTTTGTGATACCGGGCATTAAATAAAAATAAAATAAATTGATTGGGGTGGGGGTGTAATTGAATGATCTGTTTTAATGTGTTTTTAATCTGTAAAGCGCTTTGAGCTGCATTTTGTATGAAAAGCGCTTTATAAATACAGTTTTGATTGATTGATTGATTGATGTATGAAAGAAAGGCTGAATGAAAGGTGTAAATGGTATACATATATACTAAATAAGCCTGCTTCCTTTCTGCTTTATCTTTATTGCGTAATACACAATATTGCAACAATATTAATAACACGTCCTGGGATATTTGCACCTCCAGAAATTTCAAACTGTCCCCTCTTTCCACTGGTGTTGCATTTGTATCATAACATGCACTAAAGACTGTACATTTTCACACCGCGGCACGGTAGCACAGTGGTTAGCGCTCGTGCTTCACAGCTAGAAGGTCCCAGGTTCGATCCCCGGGCCAGGACGGGGCCTTTCTGTGTGGAGTTTGCATGTTCTCCCCGTGTCTGCGTAGGTTTCCTCCGGGTGCTCCGGTTTCCCCTACCACTAAAAACATGTACAATAGATCAGGATGAATGAGAGTGTGTTTGTGAGTATGAGTGTGGGACAACGGATGCAAATTAGCCCAAGGCTACAATCCGGAGTGGTGTGTTTACATGCATGATTCTCATGTGTGTTCATTAACATGCACTGTCCCAACCAAATAAACAATAAATAAATAAATAAATGTCCAGCTGTGTCCTGCCTGTTTTAGCCCTTGGTTGAGTCTGCTGCATTTCCGCAGGGTGAACATGTAATGAGCCGTTCATATCACCCAGAAGGCTCTGCTATTATCCCTGGACGGGCTAAAAGAGGAAAGGGATTCATCCCTCCCAAATCTCCCAAATGACTTCAAGCACAATAATTATGCTCATTTCTTTGGTCATTCAAGTTGTGAAATGAGTTTTCTCCCCCTCCAGTGTTTTGTCTATGTAGTACTATGTGAAATTTTCCCGTGTAATTCTGAAGCATTTTTATTGATTGTGCGCTAGGGCTGACAAAAAACCTGAAATTGCGATTCAATTTCTATTTATGTTGTATATTTTTTCATGTAAGTTTTGTCAAGGCATGAGAATACCATATACTGTATGAATGGTCTTATTATTGCAAAATTTCTTCTGGTGAATTCAGTTTCGTTTCTGGGTACTAGTATTGTCAGTCATGTCACTCATTTATTACATTTCAGCTTCATAAAACACTGGGGTTCGGTTATTGCAGTATTTAAAATGTTGATTTGATTGCAATAGGTTGTGCAGCCCTATTGTGCGCTTGCATGCTGGCTGTTGTTAACATTATTGTGACAGTGACCCTGTAAAGTATGGACCCCTGTGATACACCACTAACGTGTGTGAAGCGGGATATGAACCATTCACAGTAACTGTGTTTTTGTAGGACCTGAACAAGCGGCTGTCCCTGCCTGCTGACATCCGCATCCCTGATGGGTATTTGGAGAAACTTCAGCTGAGCAGCCCTCCCTTCGACCAGCCGCTGAGCCGACGGTCGCGGCGAGCTTCTCTGGTCTGTGTCTCCAGCAGTTTTACTGCCTGTTACCATGGAAACTGCTTCAGCATTTGGGAAAAGAAAGGAATATGCAAAGGCCCAATTTAGGTTGTAAATCTGTTTGTTGGTTTGGATACCATCAATGGCCACTATTTTAAATTTAGTAGTGTAATGTATTGCTGCTAAAAACTAGGGATGAACCCATCCAATACTGTTATCGGATATCGGAGCCAATCACAGAAGAAATACAATATTGGGTATCAATTCCAAATAGGCCCATCAGATACAGAACCGATACTTTCACCAACTTAATCAAAGTGAATATGGACATGCTGCATGTCATTTGAAAGCTCTTAACTTGGGGAATTCAGTCATTGAAGGTTTGCACTCAATAAAACACTACTACTCATACTAAATACTACTTTTGATCGCTGCAGAAAATACTGCAGTTGGCACAGTATGCTAAAACTACTCAACCAAAATACTGCAGTTAGCAGCATTATGCTAATGCTAGTTTCAACCAGTTTCAATCAATCAAGGCTGGGACAGAAACTATGACTGAGTCACACCTAAAGTAGTGTGTTTGTACTTTAAGACATATCTGTAGTGTATTGATGATCAGATCATTACATGTCGGTACAGTCACTTTTTCACTCTGCTTTAAATAAACAACAAATATGTTGTCTATAAACCTACTTGAAATACTGTGAAAACCTCACAGTATTGGTTGGTATTGGTATCGGTAGATGCTTGCTCAGACTCCAAGTATTGGTATCAGTATTGGAAGCAAACAAGCTGGATCGGTGCAGTTCTCCTGGACACATTGTTAGAATTGAACTGTAACATTTAAGGTCACTACTGTATATTCCTAGTCTGTAGGAGCTACTAAAGTGGAGATTTGGTCACTTTAGTCACATTGAATCAGTGCAATAATTAACCACCTTATTGTGAAAATTAAGACCTTTATTTGTTGCTGGGTTAAAGTTCATATCTTCATATGGTCTCAAAACTGATCATTGAAAGAAAAAATTATTTTGCTGCAGTGTCTCCCCTAAAAAATTGTCAAAAATACAACGCAAGTACTATTGAGAGTTTTTCTGTGTCTTTTTAGTCTGAGATCGGTTTTGGAAAGTTGGAGACCTACATAAAGCTGGACAAACTGGGAGAGGTCAGTGATCCATGATTAAAACCTGCCATAGCCTTTGGCAGAGCAACTTGTACTAACTAAGTAAATGCACTGTTTTCAGGGCACATACGCCACGGTGTTCAAAGGGCGCAGTAAACTCACCGACAACTTGGTGGCGCTAAAGGAAATACGATTAGAGCATGAAGAAGGGGCTCCATGCACCGCCATCAGAGAAGGTACTCTCAAGCCTCTATGCTATTAGTGCAGTGGTTCTCAACTGGTAGGTCATGACCTGGGATCCTTTTTAGTGGGGAAATACTGTATTTTACATTATCTATATACTAAAGTCAATTATTATATGGGCCGCAGCCTGAGATTTTAGATTGATGAAGGGTCACCAGGACACCATACCAGTTGAGTACTGCCGCTATAGTACACTGGTTCCCAAAGTGGGGTCCTCAATGGCACTGCAGGTAGTTTTGAGGGGTGCAGAGTCATGTAGGACCTGCACCACTAGTATGCAAGATAAATCTAACAGATACGGCATTTTGTGTTTGGCATGTAACAACGCTAACGAGAATATCCCCTAATATTGCCCATATTATTCTAATTATATTAATGGCTTAATCTTGTGTTGTGATTTTCAAGCATTGTTAACAAGTTTCTCAAAACACTAAATATATGAATGCAGCTCACTGTACAGGGTGGTTTACGATGAGGCCTAAATATATGAATGCAGCTCTCTGTTCAGGGTGGTTTACGACAAGGCCTAAATATATGAATGCAGCTCTCTGTACATGGTGGTTGTACAAGATAGCTTTAGATGTGTGAGGGGGCAGCGACACTCTCACATTTGGGAATGGCTGTTATAGTGGATATACTTTTAAAGTGTGTATGAAATATTTAACAACATAGTAAGCACTGCTATATTTAAGATTTTATTCAAGACATACAGTATGTTTATATTCGAATGTCTTTTAATTTTGTAAATAGATTAGGTTTTTCCCTTTTTCATTTGTTGATGTGTAACTTGATTGATGTTTTCACTGATTGTTTTAGTTTCACTACTGAAGGACTTGAAACACGCCAACATCGTGACGCTACATGACATCGTCCACACCGACAAGAGCCTCACACTGGTCTTTGAATACTTGGTAAGTCAGAGGACGGAGAGGAAGTCATTGGGATGAGGCGACAGGGGAATAAGACTAACTGCACACAGAAATCTGCAATTTGACGGTTATCATAGTTACCAGCATAGGATTATCAGCTGACCTCCACCTCAATTTTAAACTATGTAGGGGAGCGAAGAAAGGAAAAGGTTAGCGCCCCCTCCTGGGTGAAACCAGATGCCGCCTCCATTGAGATGAATGGGGAAACATCGGCTGAGATCTTCACATTTACGTCTGAAAAAGAACTTATTATGTGTTTTATATATATGTATTTCAAATATGAAAGTCCTTGCATCCTATGAAGTATGCATAGGCCTACTGGTCCGGCCCGGATTGAGATCATATATATCTGTATAAAAGCTCTTGTTTATATAAATTGTACCATGAGATCCATAATCATTCGGTAAAGTCACCAATTTCCCCATTAAAGAAATTGAACTGAATGTAATATTTTGTTTTGCATGAAAACTTGTAAACTTACTAAATGTATGAATTAATCAAGCACACACTGAAGTATGTACTATATAGTCTGCCATTTAAAATAAAAAGTGCATAGGAAAATAAAAGTGAGAATAACATCCTCCTTTTTTGCAGGACAAGGATCTGAAGCAGTACATGGACGACTGTGGGAACATAATGAGCATGCACAATGTGAAAGTAAGCCGTCCCTCTTGTAAAGCAGACCCCACGCACTTCAATCCCATGCGACGTTTATTCTTTCTCTTTCCCCAGATCTTCTTGTTTCAGATCTTGCGTGGTCTGTCTTATTGTCACAAAAGGAAAGTCCTACATAGAGACTTAAAGCCACAGAACCTGCTCATTAACGACCGAGGGGAGCTCAAACTGGCTGACTTTGGTGAGACGTGTTGACTTGTCGTCTATTATTCGTCGACCAAAAGATTATGTCATTCCAGACCTGCCAACATGTCACATCCTTAACGGCGCTTTTTACATCAAAATTATAATCAGTGGTTGGTGCCAATTAAATCTGTACAGAAGCACCTGCTTTTGGGGCCGTTTCACACGTTTTTTTATAACTTTGTTGTTGTTAGCAGACTCTGTTCACCTGACTTGGCACCAACCACACAGAAAGCAGAGATAATTGTATATTTGTATATTGAATATGCAAAAGAGAGTGAGGTTTGGCAACACAAGCTAAATTCTAATATACTTTTATTTTAGCTATCTATTTTGTAAAAGAAGTTCCATGTACCCTCTGGGATTCAAGCCAGCAGATCCAAATTCTGAGACCTTAACCACGATACTATCCAGTCAGTTAAGAGAACTACTTCTTTCTTCATATAAGACCTGCACTTCTCCTTTTACTGGCTGACCAAACTTTAGGGGTGGAGATCATTAGCATCTAGTTAAAATAGTAAGAAGACGCTGATCACCGTTCGACGTAAAAAGCGCAGTTAAGGAAATTACGTTTCAATGAGCAAATGGGCTTGCCATATGGAGATTACGGGGCGAAGGTGAGGCTTCAGGAGGAGAAACACGCAGGCCTGTGCGGCGATAGGAGAGAGCGCTGGAGAGGAAGCTGGAGAACGGAGGAGACCGGTGTCTGGTGCTATAACGAGAGGGGCAGTGTTTGTTTCTTTTCTGCTTTAACTTAACAGCTGTAATCAAACTCAGCGTTTATTTTGGCTAAATTAATTTATAGTAGCCTACTTTGTTTGAAAGCTTCATAGCTTGCCTGCTGTTGAAAAGTGCCTTCTTGCTTCATTTGACCTTCATCTCCCACTGAGATTAAGAGTCTCTTTTTCCCTAGAGGGGATCCTATTGTACATGTTTTTAGTGGTAGGGGAAACCGATGCACCCGGAGGAAACCTATGCAGACACGGGAAGAACTTGCAAACTCCACACAGAAAGGCCCCAACCTAACCCTGGATCGAACCCAGGACCTTCTAGCTGTGAAGCGCTACCGTTCCCCTTCAAAGTTAGGCATTCAAATATATGTTGGCAGGGCTGTCAATATGACATGGGCTAACTGGGTAATTGCAATGGGACCCCCAAGTTGAAAGGGGGGCCCAGTTGAAAAGGCTGGTTTTCAACTTTTTCATTCGGTGCTCAAACCTCGACCGCGATAAGGTGGCGGTTCGAGGAAGGAAGCTTGAAAGTTTAGTTATGGAAATTTGAGTGCTTAAGTTATATGATACTTAATGATATCTGTCTTTTGTTAAATTGTAGGTTTGGCAAGGGCAAAGTCGGTGCCGACCAAAACCTACTCGAATGAAGTGGTGACGCTTTGGTACCGACCTCCAGACGTTTTACTGGGCTCGTCAGAGTACTCTACACAGATCGACATGTGGTATGTAATACTTATAATCCACTTGGTACTGCGTAGTTTTTAGTATTCTTTTATTTCCTTCATATTTACCTTGTATTAGCAGTATTTTACCTTTAGTTACAGGCAGGTTCAGAATAAAATAAAGGCTTCTTATTCTCTTATAATATTGAGGAATCAGAGGGTCAATTTCTTTGCACTTTTCATAAATTTGGCACAAGAGAAAAGACTACTAAAGATAGTCCCATTATATTTGTGAAGGTTCTCAGTCGTACAGGAGTTGTCCATCGTAGGCAAAAAATCTTCAGTCTTCATCTGTACTCTGTAGTTGAAGTGTAGGACGTTTCGATCTTACTCCAAAGATCGTCATCAGCTACTGAAGGTCTGGAGCACGCTGTGGGTATATAAATCCAGTGAACCAGCAGGAGGAGCCAGCCTCCTCTAGGCCCCTCCTCTCTTAGTGCTAAAGGTTCACTGGATTTATATACCCACAGCGTGCTCCAGACCTTCAGTAGCTGATGACGATCTTTGGAGTAAGATCGAAACGTCCTACACTTCAACTACAGAGTACAGATGAAGACTGAAGATTTTTTGCCTACGATAGTCCCATTATAGTTCCTTAATTTTGCTTTGTCTATTTCCATTTGGACCATTATAGAAAAGAGAAATGGAGGAGACAATTGAGTTGAATTCAAAGCTTTTTTATTCCTTTAATAAAGTAGTAAAAGAAGGCGTGCATTGAATGATGTGTTGTGATTTTAGGGGCGTAGGTTGTATTTTCTATGAGATGGCTGCAGGTCGGCCATTGTTCCCTGGCTCCACAGTCGAGGACGAGCTGCACCTCATCTTCAGGTTACTGGGTAAGAGATCAGCGCATGCCATTATTTCAGATTTAAATCAATCACAAAAGTATAATAAATCAGGCCACAATAAGCAAGAAGATGGGTCGGCCCTGTTGTATTCCCACAGGGTTCACTACTGACACCTACTGATGAAAAAAAGTCATACACAATTATACTTATAACAAGGCTTCTCCCCAGTTGTTAGTCCTTCAGGCCAAACAAAAGCATGAAAAAGGAAAATCACAGTTATATTGGAATAATACATGTCATTGTGTCTTTATACAGTTTGTGAATAAAACTGTGGTTGTAATGGTACTCAGGCACACCCACGGAGGAGAACTGGCCAGGAATATCATCCATTGAAGAGTTCAAATCCTACAACTTTCCCAAGTACAAGCCTCAGCTGATCATCAACCATGCTCCCCGGTACTTCACTGTCTTTCCAGCTTTCGCCTATTGTCAATTTGACAGGAAGCCATACTTTATTTTCATATGCTGGCCGCTGATGGTAATATTTTGATGTCCATTGATGGTAATATTTTGATGTTTGTGGTATTTAGGCTTGACGGCGAAGGCATTGAGCTGCTACTGTCTTTCCTCAGAGTAAGTAATACAATTTTACAAGTAAAACAAGTGTGCGTGTTTCTGTGAGAGGGTTTAGGCTTTGGAACGGCTTAGAGTCACAACTCAAGCAGCTCTCAACTCTTTACACATTCAAAAGACTATAAAGAAAAGGTGTTGTTACAATATAAGGGCGAGGAAGAGGGAAGGGATTCTTATTTTAACACAAGTCACACCCAAAGCGCTTCACACATGAAAGGGGGAGGGGGGTAGACTGGGTAGACCTGGGGTAAACTGACAGAAGAGAGGCTGCTCACATCTGCGCCAACGGTCCCTCCGGCCACCACCAACCACTCACACAAGAGCTTTAACTCTTGGATTATGGGATTCAAGTATTGTGTATTGTGTACTTTAAAGGAGACATATCATGCTAAATTGACTTTTTGGGGCTTTTAACCATGTTATAATGTTGTTCCTCGTCAAAAACGGACCTGGAGCAGTATTTACAGTTTTGAATTAATCCTGTTTGCGTTGGTCCGTTTATGTTGACTTCTGCAGCGCCAAATCCTCATCGGTCCTGGTTCTACTATTTATGAACATTGTGTCATCTTCACAGAGGCATTTTAAAATATCAAAGCAGAGACATCCTAATGAAAGATTTTACACCTGTTTTTAAGATTTATATGCATGATATGTCCACTTTAAGATAAAATAATACTTTATTGATGGAGAAATTTACTTCAAAAAGTCAGGAAATGTGAACTCAAAGAAGAAAAATAAGTTTGCAAACAGGTAATAATATTAATAGAGTAGAATAAAATAACTGTCTCTTAGCTCCCATACTGTACTGGGTTGTGTTTATATTGGAATCGACTTTGTACATGAATGTATATTGTATGAGTGTGTGTAATGTACATACAGTATATGGATTATATGTAGTTAATGGGTATTAATTCAACATAGCTTACTGAATGTAAACCGTAGTCACAGTAAATTGTCGTAAGTCAGGGGTAGGCGTAAGTAAGTGACTCCTTTTGAGCATAGTGCTGCTTTTTGTTCCTCGTCTATTACTGGATCTTGTTTTGCAGATAACCCAGCTGCTCACAGAATGAATTGAATGAATGAGTTTGTGTTCGCATCACTCGTGTTGAAACAATTTAATGAATATTTTTGCACATATTTTTTTTCTGTTTTAGTATGAATCAAAGAAGAGAATTTCAGCTGAAGACGCCATGAAGCAGTCGTATTTTAGACAGCTGGGAATGAGAGTCCACAACCTGCCCGAGAGTGAGCACAACATTGTCAAAACTAAAACCTTTTTATATCAAAAGCAACACATGCATTTAATATAATTGTGTCTGTTTCAGTTGTTTCCATATTCACTTTGAAGGAGGTGCAGCTGCAGAGAGACCCAGGATACAGGAACACGGCGTATACAGACTCAAGTACGTCTACACCAATGCGTCTGTGTAGGTTCTCAGTGGTACAGGAGTTGTCCATCGTAGGCAAAGATTCTTCAGTCTTCATCTGTACTCTGCAGTTGAAGTGTAGGACGTTTCGCTCTTTATCCAAAGAACTTTGTCAGCAAATGATGACTTGGCACGCTCGTGGGTCTTCTTAAGGAGGGACCATTGTAAAATGTGCCAAAGCAGAGACAATATGATCAGATTTGTTGATCCTTTTTTTTTACTCCTCCTTATAAAATATATACACTTTTAAAAACTTTTTAAATGCACCAGAATGCAAGAAATAACACCTGAATCCATAAAAATATCTTGGAGATACATGATAATTTAGTAGACAGTTTTTATAATATTGAGCATTTGATTGTGCGCACGGCGGGGTCGGGTCGACTATCACCGTTTTCACCATGCCTGAGTTTGCAGCCCTGCCTTTAGGAACACCACGATATGATAAGAACCTCGATATAGTGCTGTTTGATACAGTTCGACACAGTATAGAGCTGCTGCTCCATAGTTCAAGCCACTGTTAATATTCTCTTATTATATTGTTTTATTCATTTCATTGGTTATTTAATATATGTATTTATATTTATAATGAAGGGTTTATTAAAGAATTAAAAGAGGTGATGGCAGTGTGCTGTTAGTTTTAGTCATTGCATAGGGCTATATTTTGTAGTGATTTAATCAGTCTCTTGTTTTGTTGCAGAAACACTTTTCTCTCTTTGTCAGCAGCTAGTTCTCAGTTTTCCATGTAATTAACAGATACACCATCAAATTTAAATTTTCTTTCTTCAAGTAGCAAGTTTTTCAATTAACGAGGCGTGCCATTCACTGACTTGCTGCAAAGTGCACTTTTTTACTCTCCTGTCCTGTTTTCAGCGTAGCCACTTAGCTCAGTGCAGTACCGCACTTACGTCATCTGCACCCCCACTTTTTAAGTAAGAATAAAAAATAAAACTATTTATACGGTGATATAAAGATACAGTGGTTCACATATATCACATTTTCAACTTTTTTCTGGTTATCGCCGACCCCTAATGCATTGGGGGTGGCATCGATATTCAGAGCCATAGAAATATAGTATAATTTCATAAAATATCATAATTAGTAACATATTAGTATCATAATCGTTATTTTGAGCACAACCCCATTTTTAACTCAAAACAGATTTCTTGTTTATTGCTATCTTCTCTGTAATTCCTGGGCCAATCCACTTAAAACCAAAACTGTCACATAATATAATAATAATAATAATATGTATATAATGTATATAATATGTATATAATAATAATAATAATATAATAATATAATAATAATATGGCAGGTTTGGGAATCACATCAAAAAATGATCAGGGAAGACATTTGTCCATTTTATTTTTGGGGATTTCTTTCAAAAGCGGTTTCCCTCCCATAGAGTTGAAATAGAATTCTGTAATGTAAGCACAACCTAACTGGGACGTAGTTTTTGTAAAACCGGGACAACTTGATGGTTTTGGAGAGCTCCACGAGGGACACGGGCTCCAAACTACGACTGTCCCGGGTAAACTGGGACATCTGCTCAAAATGCAAACCATTGTTTTTTTTCCTTTTCGCAGACAACAAGATCAACCGACGGCAGAGCATGTTGTTTTGAAGATCTCCTCCTGGACCAACCTGTGTCGCATGAGCCCCAACGCCCCCTACTGTTCTCTTCTCAGTACTACACCCCCCCCTTGCACACAACAGACATACACTTTATTTATTGGGCCGGGGTGGAACTGCTGCTAAACTACTACTGTTTGTATTTAACAGACTTTGTGCGTGAACATGATGTGATGAACATGTGAAAAGTCAGTTTACTGTTGTCCTGCTCCCACACTGATTTATCCAGGTTCATTTTTGTTGATGTTTGACCATGTGATCCAAGTTGTCGTTTCTCGTCGTTGCTTGGAAACAGTTTCTTCAATTTGTTAAATATGTACATGACAATGATATATATATTTGAATGGTATGTTTTTTTGGTTTTTCTCCGAGCTTCCGCGACTGAACCAAGTTAGTTTCCAGGTGAAAGACTAAAGAGGACAGGACTCTTCTTCATGTTGTAATTTAAAATGAGGTTACTTTGAATTTGTTGATGCTTCTTTTGTGTTTAACATTTGATTATGGACTATACTGGCCCCTGAAGGAGAGCCTTTGCAATGGCAGTGATGAAAATTATGTTTAGAGATTTAGGGAATTTTCAAGAGCATCTAGCTGCAGACGGAGACACTCATGTGGGAACATTTAATTCAGTTCATCGCAATAAGACTCATTTAGTAAACTCCACTATCCTTAAGGTTAGGGTTAGTTTGGATTAGTTTAAACTAGCGTCATAGATTCTGACCAATCAGGGGTTGATATGCCAATATGGCCTTTCCCATCCAGGCTGGAGCTGCCAAATATGGTCATGGCGTCCCACACGAGAGGTTTCTCCATCTGCAGCTAGACGCCTCTCAAAACTTTGGGTTTGTGGTACTTGCATATAGGCAGCTGTTGCAGCCATGGAGAGTTGGTTATAAGCAAAGTAGCCGAATATATTTTGGAAATGTATTTACAAAAAACAACAATGAAATAAAAATATAAGCTAAATAAATGTAGCCTTCATCGTATAGTTCGTTATACCATGGAGACATTAGATGCAGGACTTTCCTATTGCGTCCACACCAAATTTGTATTTTCTATATACAAGTACCACATACAAACCCAGTTTCCTACTTGTTTTATTTTTGAAAAATGGTGGAGCACAATCCATTTTAAACTTGGAAGACCCGTTTGGACTTTATACTGGACCAGAATTAACTACAAGAAGAAGAAACGGGACGTCCACAGTTCGCCATTCAAACTCCAGAAGCTACCAGGACTTTGATGCTTTTTAGTTGAGAAAAAAACTTTTTTTTTTGTCCAAATTCTCACTGCAGTAACTTCTAACTTGCACTTCAGAGTTTTTTTCTTTTTCAACCAGGGACTGAAGTTACCCAACAGTATTAAGACGTGCTCACTTTGCCCTCTCCATTTTCAAACTTTGTGGCACAATGCTTTTTAAAAAGGGCAGGATGAGGGGATGAAAATGATGAAAACTGAGATGTCAAAAATTTGAAATGTACGTTCTTTTGACAGTGATCTGGCCCCGCTCAGAAATCTACCTTATTGAAACATGTTTACTGAGATGGAAAATGTCCTCAAATCTTGATAAATGTTACTTATGTATTGTTGTATAAGCTAAAAATCTACTATGCAGTTGGAGAGATTGAAAAGACCGTTGATTCTATTGCTTTATATAATGGGTATTTAGATTTAAAACTAATTTAATTTAGTAAAAAAAAAAAATTGTGTATAAAAAAGGTAAATGGCTTGAACTCAATTTATTTATTTTTCCCGTCAAGCTTTAAAGGTGCTTTTGCTGCATAGCTACTGATCGCGCGACAGGGTTCCCACTCTTTACTTGAAAGCATTTCCCTGGACATCTGAACATGCGTAATTATGTGACAATACGGGAAAATATTTAAAGCTACACTAAGCTTTTCTATTTGACTTTTTGTCATCAGTAAGTGTCTATCGTGAACCCCCTCACCCCTCACCTGTCTCAGCCACGCCCCTCACTCCACCTCCACACACTGCCCTGATGATGCCAGTGGAAAAGTAATCTATCATGTGTGCAGCACACATATGCGAGTCTGTGTTTTTGGCATTTAGAACATTATTTCCATTTTGAACTCCATTTATAGTGCTGAACTTTTACATCCCACTGCCCTTAAACGTCTCACTGTAGTAAACTACTTTCAGTGGCAGCTAGGCCTCTACTACAGAGGTCAAAATGACAGTAGTACATGGTGGACTATCAAACGGATTTGAACATTTCATAAGGATTTCAACGGAACTGACCCTGTCGGACATGTTTTCAGTATCTACAGTATTTTCACCATCTTTTGTAAACTTCACAATGATAGCGTGCCGCTAACACAGGGGTCAACTGTTGCTACTTCTTGCATTTCTCCAAAACTAGTTTGCGATCCCTGCACGTGTCTGTGTTTACGTGGCGGCGGTGTAGGTGAGGGGTGTTGTGGGAGTGGACTGTGAGGCAGGGCATGGGCGAGGGAGGGCCGGAGCTCGTCTCTGCTTCTACGGGACCATAGAGGGAAGCAACAAAAAGGTTAACATCCCCTTTTAGGTGAAACCAGAGGCTGCGTCCATTGAGATGAATGTGGAAACATCGACTGAGATCTTTACATTTACGTCTGAAAAATAACTTTTTATGTGTTTTATGAAGTTTTCGAAATATAAAAGAGAAGCAAATGAAGAGATTTTTTGCTGTAGAAGATTCACAGAGAGGACAGTTAATGTTTTAAAGTGGGCTAAAGTTAACTATTTAGCCGCTCATAGTGGCTTATTTTGATCAAATCCAGTTTATCTATATAACTGTGGGTAATTTTGCAGCTTCTTATGTTTCAAAACTTTCAATATTGCTTTGTTTTTGACCTATGAACGGCTAAACAGTTCATATTGAAGTCCGAACATGCTAACTTCCTGCTAACTTTAAAACATTAACTGTCCGCTCTGTGAATCTTCAACAGAAACAAATCTCTTCATTTGCTTCTCCTTTATATTACACAAATATATAAAACACATAAATGTTATTTTTCAGACGTAAATGTGAAGATCTCAGTCAATGTTCCCACATTCATCTCAAAGGATGCAGCCTCTGGTTTCACCTAAAAGGGGGCGTTAACCTTTTCCTTGCTCCTGTCTATAGGCCGTAAAAATTGATGGACGTAGCCCATGTGACTTTCCCCATTGCGTTCAGTGTGGGCTAATTAAGCCAATTCAAATCTTTAAAAATTGTCCTGTATTTTGGAGCGTTCTAGATATTATTTTATTTTAATCATGTTTAATCTCTCCTGTATTTGATCTATTCTTTTTAGTTATGCAGAACAGAAAAGCAAAGGAAATATTTTCAAGGATAATATTTTTTTCCCTGGGATTCTTTCTCTTAAAAATGGCAAGACATGTTTTCCAGGTAGAGTGGGAACCCTGCTTAAATATCCATGTACTTTGTTTCAAAATTTGACATAGAATTTTATATTTTGCAACTACAATGTGAATTATGAAAACACCAGATGTTTTGTGTGTCCTCATAAATACAATTTTGCACAAATCAATATATTTTTGACTTGCGACGATGAACCAAAAATAATGGAAGAGATTTGAGGAGATTTTTCAAGAGACATAATACACTAGTGCACAAGCCACAACGAGAACCACCAATTTCTAACATTTGTAAATACATATTTCAGACTTTTCTTTGGCAGTAACATGGATAAATGGAGATTTCTGTGGCGGCGGCCTCATGTTTTTCTTGTAAACTGTATTTTCCAATGTGGAATGAAAGATTTTGGTGTGAGCTGGAGATGAGAGTGAGTGGTTTGTCTAATGCATGGGAAGCCTGCTGTTGTGACTATTGAACACTGAGCTGGTGAAATGTGGGACTCTTTTTACTGGAACTATTTATTTCTCATAACCATCAAAAGTAAATTTAATCCGTTTCATAAAATGATTCAAGTTGTGGTTATTTTTCTGTATAAATTAATTTAAGTAGTTTTAAGATTTTAGCAATAGACTATATGGGAAAGTGTAACGTCAATGGTCATTTTCTCCAAATGCATTTTTCTTACGCTCTTGAAGCAACTGCACTTTAGTAGCTCCTACAGACTCCAAACTCTCCAGTGTTGTACTTAACAATATTGTGAAGGTTTCTTCAGGAAAAAAACTTTCAATATCTAAAACAAGGCGAAATAAGAATTTGTATGGTTTTTTCCAC
>OMNZ01110431.1:4802-60655 GCA_900303255.1 Lesueurigobius sanzi
CTGCTCAAACCCCTCCACCACAATAAGGTGGCGGTCCAAGGAGGGACTTATAATCGCTAGTTTTAGTTTAACCTTAGTTCTCTTGCTCACTTCCTGCCTCCAGCTGATGTCACTGATGATGTAGCGTGAAGCAGTGAAAGGGTCTATTTTAGGAGTGCCTCGGATCTGTTAAAACTGTATAATGCACGGTTCCTCGTTGTTTAATCCCTACATAAAACCTTCAACATTGCAAACATTGCCTTGTTATGACGTCACATGCATAACTTGTAGATTTTTTTTTTTAATCCACTGATTGGAGCGTTTACTTCTCTTGGTTTTCATCCGATTATCTTTACTAACTTTAGCTGGACACATATGCTTTAGGGGATATAGCTAATGTAGCAAGACATGGAAATGCAGTATAAAGAGCTTTAGCTATATTTACTGGCACTGGTAGTTATTGATGTGTTATTAGTACCGCAATACCAAAGCTTTAACGGCAGCGAGTGTTCTTCTCGGCTTAACTACTACAACCGAGACTAGACGAATTAGCAGCTTGAGCACTGCGCAAGTTTTCGATCTGAGTGTGAGTTGTGGATCACGTACCGCTCCATAGTTTGAGTCCGTAAACCGTAAACCAGTGGAATAAGTTAGCATTCACAGCTGAGCGAATCACCCTCCCGCCCAAACGATACAAACAGTCTTCTTCTTCTTCGGTTTGATTGTGGAACGTGCATTACCGCCACCTACTGTCAGCGTTAGATCAGCTACGGAAAACCAAGGGTTTCAGCTTCGAGTTTTGTTTCACAACCAACGAACATACAGGTGCTCGTCAAAAAAATAGAATATCATGATAAAGTCTAGTTGATTTACTTCTGTAATTCCATTCAAAAAGTTAAACTTTTATAATGTATCTCACAAAATTAGAATATTGTGAAAAGGTTCAATATTGAAGACGCCTGCCTTTAAATGGTCTCTCAGTCTAGTTCTGTAGGCTACACAATCATGGGGAAGACTGCTTTTTTTCATGATATTCTAATGTTTTGACGAGCACCTGTACAGGCTCTAGTCTAGTGCATGCAAACAATGGGAAAAAAATGATTATTTTGAAAAATATTGAAAAAGTATTTATAATTTGGATTCCATCTAAACACGAAAATATGTTTTTTTTAAATTTATGGTGCCAAATGGACATATACAAAAAGGCCCACAGAACTAAAATGGTTATGAGAGATATTTTTTTCAGATTCATGTTGCCAACTCCCAGGCAGTGGTTGCATTAACTGAAAATGATCTATCAATGACAGAATATTTTGAGTTCTGAATTTTGTAGGATTGCAAATCAAGCCATCATCATCCTTTGAGAGTGTTAAGCTGGACACACACTAGAGGATTTTTAGCCAGATTTTTAGTCTTAGGAGGCGTGGCTCAATAAAAACTTTCTCTCCTGGCATGATCTGTGGTGGGACTCGTCATGTGTGTGTATGTGTGTCTTCATGTCTGTCCTTAAGGCTGTGTGGTCTGTGCACGGATCTTTAGTGTCAAAAGATTAAAAATCCTCTAGTGTGTGGGCACCTTAACACACACGTTTTAACAAATTCACGTTCCATGATTCTGCTCACAAATTATATTTAGATTTGCATCCATTTATCCTGTAATCTATGCGTTTTCCTACATACATAATATAAAGAGAGATTAATAAATGAACGATAAAAATTGCTCACGACAGACTTTTTACAACCCTGTCCTTCAAAATGACGGACAAAAATTATCCCTAGCGAAACCACTGCTCCCAGGACAAGTGTAATGAGCATTGAAATGCCTACTATAAAGTATGTCTGGTCATGGAACATCTGGTCAATGCTCAGCTCGACGCAGAAAGGCCAATTTTATTTTTGCTTTTCAAACTAAATAATGTGGAAGAAGACCCAATGTATTTGAACCTCATGTTTAGCAATCAGCTGTCAAGGCAAAGCAGCAGTCCTACCCCCCTTAAAAACGTTTGTACAACCGCGCTCTCAAGTAACAAGCAGAGTGTCAAGGTCTGTATCCAGGGTAGGGTGACCAGACGTCCCAATTTACCCGAGCCTTCTGTCCCATGTCCCTGTGAATTTACCTGAAACCATTCATTTGTCCCAGTTTAACACAACCTCTGTCCCAGTTGTCCCAGTTTTTCACCAGTGCCATGTCCAAAGCCGCATATTTACTTGATACTTTATGACTTTTGACCAAGACAAAAAATGTGACGAAAAAATGCAGAAAGAAAAATTACAAAAAAATAACAAGAGATGAAAAAAGCAATAAAAATGTGAGAAAAACAATGAAAAAAATACAAAAAAGGAAGAAAAAATGTAAAAGAATGATGAAAAAAATCGTGAGAAAAATTACAAAAAAACCCTGCAAAAATTACCAAAAAAAGAAAAAAGATGAGAAAAATGGCTAAAAGATTTGAGAACAAACGTTATGAAACTACATGGAAAAAGAGCTCAATTAAAAAAAACAAACAAATTTTTGTCCCAATTCTTAATGTGAAAAATCTCATCGCCCTAATCCAGGGGAGACTGCAATGTTCCCAAAAGAAAGTCTGCGTTTTCCTACACTGCCACCAAAGAATGGAACGGGCTTCCAGACAATCTAAAGAACATGGCAGGTTTTCACAGCTTTTCTCGGGCTGTAAAAGACTGGCTCTTACAACACCAGTCCTGCGGCCACTAACTGTACCAGACGGGTATTTGGAGATCAGATGATACTCTCGTGGGTACTATCTGATGGCTGCCAGACAACCAGATTGTTATCTTGTTTATATTTACTGTACCGGTTGGGTATAATGGCTATCGGATGATACTCTCGAGGGTACATCTGGGATACTCGTGGGTACATCTGATAGCCATTGTTCTTTATTTGTTTGAAAATTGTACTGCACTTTATATGTCGCTGCTAAAACTGTACTGTAACTTTGTATTGCACCTTATACCTTGTATCCGCAACCTATTTGTAACTTGTATATTGCACTTTACATTGATAACTTGCACTTTTTTGAATTGTATTTTAATGTGTATTGTATATGATTACTGTTAAGGACTACAGATGGAAAGAAGCATGGTGCTAAATCTGGTGCAGCCATCTTTTTAATGCAACTGCACATTGTCCTTCAAATAAATAAACTAAACAAACATGCAGCCACATCTCCATGGAGACCAGGGCCGGCCCTCGCGGTCACGGGGCCCTAAGCAGAATTATGTCATGGGACCCTCGCAATTGAAATTTATTTTCAGATAAATATATATTCCCATTAATGAGACACTACGTCAAATCCCCTTCATCCTGACTATGTTTGTAAAAGAAAGTAGACTACGCAGCAAAAAGAAATGTAGTAATTAGTACAATTTCCTTAAAATTAGTACGTTTGCCCTTGATTTGAGTAATTCATTTCAAAAGTGTGTTTTTTTACTGTTTAATTAAGAAAAAAAAAATCAAATTACTGTTTAATTCAAAATTAGACAAAAATATTAATTTACCTGAAATAAGATCGTTGTTGACGTGTTTCCTTAATTTAATTGTAAAAACTAGCACATTTCTTGAAATTAGGTATTCACATCCAGGGTAAATATTCACAAATTAAGAAAAAATGATCATTTCTAGATTTTGTTTTGCGGTGCACTAGCTATTTTGAAGTAACGATAAACAAATGTCTAACTGTTGTTGGAAATATCAGATAAAACCATATTTTATCGTCTCAAATGTCGTTCCTCTTGTTCTTGCTCCTTAAGCCACAACATGACCACATTTTTAAGTTATAGTTTTACACTTATAATCGCTAGTTTTAGTTTAATCTTATTTCTCTTGCTCACTTCCTGCCTCCAGCTGATGTCACTGATGATGTAAGCAGCGAAAGGCAAAGACATACAAAATGCCTAAGAGCTTTCTGTTGCAGTCTAATCATAATGGAAAACCATATTAAGACTTTAGGCAAACAAGTGACAAAGAAGTAGAAAATTTATTGCAGTATTTGTTCCACCAAAAGGATATAAATACCCTTTTCCTCTTATGCTATGGTGACCTAATACATCAAAATCTACATTTACAAAATATCCTCCTCCAGTAGGCCACATATACTGCATGCGTAGTTCGAAATAGAATAAATTATATTCAAAAGGACTCTGCCATTGTACAGCATGGACAAACAGAAGTGAACAAAAATAAAAACTCTTATTTATTTTTTTGCTTTTTCTAGAACCTTTTTCTTTGAAATATCTGAAAACTAAAGGAAATCATCAGGGTGCTAATTGTATAATAAACTCCAAAACACTTTAATAAGAACATCAAAAAGACTAATTTCCAACATTCACTTAAGGTTTTATTCTTTTTTTTACAGATTTTTGTCTTCAGAGATATAAACATTTTTAGTTTTGTTGTGTTAAACTATAATACAGTGGGAGTAGAAATGAACGACTAGAATCTGCTGCACAACAGCGAAGGAGCTCCCACAACAATGTTGACAAACATTTCCTCCTGATCTCGGTCGGGTGGCCTTTTAGGGGTCATTTAGGTCGATTATTCCTGTGACACCTCTCGGATTCCATCTTCTTCAATTGTACACAAACACAACATGAGCAGTCCCTCTATTATAATAATAAGTCTTTTTGAGTCTTTTGTTTTTGCAAGAATAACTCATGTAAAAGTATGTAGTGTCAAATCTCTCCCGTGGGTTTACAAAAATGAGGAAGGGGAATCCAGTGAAGTTTGGCTGTGGTGTTGAGGAGGAGCAGGAAGGTGGGCTCGATAAGTAGAAAGGGGACAAGGGGCGAAACAAAAAAGAGAAAACAACACCACACAGGGACTATTAGCTAGCCCCGCCTTCCCGCGCCGCGTACAAAGAGCGTAAAGTCTGTCCTACTTTGTTGCTCAGTTTATGGTTGCTGGTCAAGGAGATCTTTTTGCAAATTATGTCCGACTCCTTGATAGTGTCCACCCAAGGCACGAGTTTGCGGCCGTCGCGTTTCTTGGCCTCCGCCCACGGCCCCGAGTAGGAGCCCGCCATCCAGTTGACGGTGTAGCCGCTGGAGCTCTTCTGTACCACCCGGGCGATCTGCGGCCGGTCCTTGTATTTGGGACAGCACAGAGCGATCACGTCCATCACCTCCACGGTCTCGCTCATCCGCCCGGGGTCCGAGGAGTCGCCCGATCGCCTGGACCTTCGCGAGGCCTGCGAAGAAGCAAGGGACAAGAGAGCTTTAAAGGAGAGCTTTAAAGGAGAGCTTTAAAGGAGAGCTTTAAAGGAGAGCTTTAAAGGAGAGCTGTAAACTACTGTGATTAAAGGAGGAATTGTTCAATGATTAGAGTCGCACAAATACAGAGAGAATATGAATGATAATACAAAACACTTTTTTTCACTCATAGTTAGTGGCTGTGTGAATCCATTTATTGTCAAAGAACTGTGTTTACTCTTTTGAAATCATAATAGACAACAGAAAGTATTCAAATGTCTCTGAGCTTAAGTATACATGAATCATGATCAGTAATAACTTCAGCTGAAATACAGGACTCTATGAAAAAAGTGGCATTTGTTTCAAGATGCACAATATGTAAACTTCCAGGTAGAGAACTGCGCTGTACTGTTTTTTCATACCAATCCTGCCCGCACCCACTGAATTTCTGACCAGTACCACCCGCAACCGCAAGGTGGCGCCACTTGACCCCCCAATCCCGCCATGTTTATGTATCAGTATGGCCCGCAGCCCTCAAAACTGCCTAATAGAGATGCATTGATTTTGTGTTTCACTCGTCCTGCAGGAGAAAATAAGCCATTTTTTCTTTTAATAAAGAGATTCATGGGATTGTTGCTTTGTTTCCCTCCCTGCATGTGACGCACAAGGAATATTTTTTTGTTTTCATTTGTTTTAAAAATGAAATAAAGACATCCACTGAGTCCACTGAACCGCAGTGTTATTTTTAGCCGCCCATTCCCGCCCGCAGCTAAATTTAAACCGCCCAATACCGCGAGATTTGCGTTGAATCCCGCGGTACCCAGTGGGACCCAATCCCAATGCAGACCTCTACTTATTTGGGTAGTTTCTGTTTCATTATGATTTGAAAAGAGTGAAATTTGGACACTAAATGGCTTTTCCCTGTTCCTCCAGTGGTGACTTTTGAACATGATCCCACCTTAAAAGCCAGGTGCCCAGTCATCTACCTGCAAAATGTGCTTTTGCAGCCATTGCTCAAGTATAAAAGAATGTAAACAACTTATTGACCTTAAAAATGGAAAAACATACATTATAAAGTCATTCATTAACTGCAACACCACTTTTGTGGTTTACAGACTTTCTTGCTAGAGGGAAACTTGGCATATCTATAATCTGAAGGCTAATGGAAACTGACTTTAGTCCTTTTCTGTAGCAGTGTTTATTATTCTTATGTTTCTGTTCTGTTTGTCCTTGTTTTCCTGTTTCTCTCACATAATGGTGTTTCACATTAATTTAGTAGATTATTATTAAATAGAGGCATAATGTATATTAGACAAATTGATTCAAACTAAGGTCTATACCCCCACAATCCCCAAAACCGTTTAGTACAAGTTAAAAACACAGGCTGTTTTCCTCCCTCTCATCTTTTCACAGATAAAATGCTTGTTTTTCAAGAATCCCAAACAAATGCACTATCCTCAAACAGCTGTGTAGTTGTGCGACTGTGCTGTTCCCTGGACAACCACTAGATGGCTCATAAGCCAACTAAACAAAACTAACTCCAATAAACCAAAGTATTTTTTGCATCCGAGAGACATGCAAAAATGTAATTGACTTTATTGTATTATTGTATTGAAGCCCACTATGAACATTGAAATCTTGAAAATTTGTGCACTTCCCTCAGTGAAACGTTACAATAATTCAACATAAATAAACAGAAAACCGGTTCTTCCGGAGCTATGTAAAAACGACTATGCTTTCCCATTGCTTAACTGAATATGAAAGTGCCGGCTAAATGGCTTGTGTTTAAGTCTCACCCCAGGGGCCCGCTCATCTCCGTCGCTCTCGTCGTCATCAGTCTCTGGTCCGGCCTGGATGCGTGGGCTTGGTCCTCCTATCACAGCGCTGGAGCTCCCCAACAGCGCGCTTATGGCTTTGTTCCTGATGTTGGCACTGGCAGACGCCTCGCCCTCTTCGTCCTCCTCGTCTGGATCCAAGTGCTCCATCAGAACCTTGAACTGGATTCACGGACATCACAGAACAGCCGTTTGGAATACGTTCAATTCATGTGTGTGCTTATTCATTTAGCCCAATTAAAATTAAACATGAACCCAGACACTGCAGGTGAATAGGGGAAAATGGAAATTGTAGGGCTGCCCCCTTGTGGTCGTTTAGTCGACTAATCAGATGCTGATTTTGTTATTAATATGATAACATTATCAGTGAACTGGCAGATATATTTCACTGTATTCAATATAAAACTACAAATATAAACTGTTACCATGTTTTCTTAATATTCTTATAGTCTAATTGTGTCGGTGAAAGAGAACGCGTGTATTTTGGTTGGTGTGTGCGTACATGTGTGAGCGTGGCGAGGAGAGAGGACTGAGGAGAGTGAAAGTGAAAGGCGACTCTCTTTGGTGCATATCTGGCAGCGATGTATTGAATCAAGCATTAATGATAAAGTAACAGATGAAGGAATTAACTTTGTGAATGAAGAGTGACTGAGGCAGCGTGCCGTAGCAAACACATCACGGAGCCTTTTTTGGGCAATTAATGCTGGTGCAACGCGTCACAGAATCAGCTGTTTATTAGGCAGGAACTGTCCGGTCTATGCAGTAGGGCTGCACAATTTTGACAAAAAACCTAATTGCGATTTTTCGGACTGAAATTGTGATTGCAATTCGATTTGAGATTTTAAAATGTATATTTTTAGTTTCAGATTTGTTGAGGCATGAGGCACGATTATCTTGGTCAAAATTATTGCAATTCACAATATTATCACAGCAATTAAAATTTCGTATGGTGAATTCAGTTTCGATTCTGGGGCAGTGGTTTGACGATCATCTTCAGAAGTGATCAAAAAAAGTCAGCAAATGATACTTCTAAACTGCTATTATACATTGTTGTTCTCATTTATTACATTTCAGCTTAAGTGTTATATATTAATATTTAAAAACGTGTCAAAATGCTTGAACTCAGTTCACATTGATTATAATATCAACAAGAGCAATAATAATATAATCATTGTGATTATAAATAGCCTTAAATTTTTTTTTAAAAAATCCAACATCTGGCCACGCCCCCTTTTAGTCGACTAATCGTTACTCAGGGCATGTTTTTAGTCGACTAAGAAAATCTTTAGTTGGGACAGCCCTAGGAAATTGAGTGATATTCATTTGAAAATTTTGCTGTGTATAACTGATATAAATATGGGAACAAAATGCATTGCAAGTTTTCCGTCATTTTATGTTTTCATATAATAATAAGGCATTTAATGTGTAATAATTGTCAAAATAATATCTATGGATGGACACACGGGTGAGAGCGATGAGAGGCGGAGGGGAAAGTTCCTGTCGTGCGGCTCAACAAAACATCAAAATAACCATTGTGAAAGGCTGAGCCTATGCAGGAATAAGAAGGACCTTATATTATGGAGCCAGAAATAGGAAGGACCTTCTATTATAGAGACAGGGATAGGAAGGACCTTCTATTATAGAGACAGGGATAGGAAGGACCTTCTATTATAGGGACAGGGATAGGAAGGACCTTCTATTATAGAGACAGGGATAGGAAGGACCTTCTGTTATAGAGACAGGGATAGGAAGGACCTTCTATTATAGAGACAGGGATAGGAAGGACCTTCTATTATAGAGACAGGGATAGGAAGGACCTTCTATTATAGAGACGGGGATAGGAAGGAGCCTAGTCACGCCTGTCCCGAGTGCTTTTGACTCTGGTGACAAGCGTCTCACTTCAAAATGCACAAGCGTCCAAAAAGCCTTTGGTCTGAACTAATCATAAGACATTTAAGGTACCGACGACACACAATTGCCCAAGAAAAATGCACCATGTCCCCCATGTCCAGCCTTAAGGTTAGAAATGTATTTGAGGAACTTTTCAGAGAGAAAAAACGCAGTACAGGGAGCATTGTATAAGTGGTGAGAAATTACCAAAAGCACCAGAAACTTCAGCGATTCATTTTTCCCCCTTTGGCCACTGGCTTGTAACATGACTTACATCGAGGTACTGCTTGACTATCCTCCGTTTGACGTCCTCCGTCAGCGAGGCGTGGGCCATGTTGTTGGAGATAAAGTCGATGGTTTGTTTGGGGTGAAAGTAAATGTTGGTTTTCCTATTCACAGCCTTGTCGTACACTTTGGCCGACTCCGTTGGGGAATACTTCTGGATTTTACTGTTGAGAAAAAGATAGATGGATACTTTATTGATCCCCCAGACGATAAATGCAGATGTCCAGCTGCAAAAACATTCATAAATGGACAAATAAATGAGCACAGTTGTGATGTTGAAAGCTGTACTGCATTAAAATTCAATGGGTTCATGAAGTATTCGTACCTCTCTATTTACTCTTGTATTATTATGGTCTGATACTGAAAAGTCTCTTTATTCCTTCCTTAAAACATAATTCAAGGTGGTGCCTTTCTATATCAGGGAGAATTACCAGAATTGAACATTTCATGAATAATAGAAACTTATGTGGGTTGACATAAGTTGCCATTGTTGCGTATTTGACAGTTGGTGCCTTAATATTTCATCACAGCGACCTTCATGAAGTTCTCAGACAGGTATGGGCAAACTTTTTGATGCAAGGGCCACACTGGGTTTTTGAACTTGCCAGGAGGGCCGGACCAGTCGCGGTTCATAGGGTCGTGGGAGTTTAAAACAAGTACAATTCTCAAATAGATCAATTAAATACATTTTCAAAAGAAGCAAAACAGCAGCAGGTATCACTTCCCTTTCTTTGTCAGAGAAAACATTGCGTCCGCTCTTTTTAACCAATGCTTATCACGCTTGGTCATGTTGTGTCCGGGCCAGATTGAAGGGCCAGGTGGGGCACATTTGGCCCTTAGTGTGCCCTCCTCTGTGCTAAGATCAACAGTAGGGTGTCTGGGAGGTTTTCTGCATTGATGGAACCATCTCCACAGCAACACAGTGAACACCTACCAGTCAACATAAAACAATTGAGCCCCCTCCCTTTCATGTGTGAAGCGCTTTGGGTGTGACTATGTCATATGAAAAGCGCTATACAAATAACATTCCCTTCCCTCCCTTCCCTGTAGTGCAATTATTGGCACTGGTTGCAGTTCAGGGCATTTCAAACGAGTACAATTTTCAAATGGACCTTAAATACAGTTTTAGCCAGTGCGTATTGGGTTTGATGTTTCAAGGGCCGGGTTGAAGAGCGAGGCGGGCTGCATTTGGCCCCCGGGCCTTAGTTTGCCCATCTGTAGAGTCATAAAGGCCGCTGTGATGAAAAGACTCCATGCTAACCACACATACAGCAACAGGGCCAGTAAAACAGCCACTTGCACGATGATTGAATGTAGTATAGATGATATAGATCGAGGGTATGGAAAGGGAATATGTGTGTACAGTATATACTGTGTGTATGTTGTCTAAAATGTTGCTCCGTAGTTGAGCATGAGTGTAAATGTGGTTGTAGATATTGTAGAGGACTGATTACCTATTATTACATACACATTTTTAATGTTATTCTGTAATAGCATTTGTTATTCCTTTGTGTGTTGTTTTTGTTTGGACAGACCGAAATAAACTAAACTAACTAACTAACTAACTAACTAATGTGCTTGTGTGACCCCTGCCCGTGGGACTACGGATGGAAATTAGCCTTTGGCTACAATCCGGCATGTTTACATTCATGTGTTTTCTCATGTCTGTTCATTAATGTGCACTGTCCCAATCAAATAAATAAATAGTCACATACGCACCAATATCATTTTTGTTATTTGTTTTCTGAATAAAATTTCTACAATGCACCTTAAAGAGCAATGACATGGAGCATAGACTGATATGAAACAATACTTTCACCAACTTAATCAAGGTGAATATGGACATGCTGTATATCATTTGAAAGCTCTTAAGGTCTAGTTTGACACTCTGCAATACTACATTTGATCACTACTGCAGTCAGCAGCAGTATGCTCATGCTAGCTTCAACCAGTGTTAATTTTGACAGCAAATTTTAATTTAGTTTTAGTCTTAGTCTTTTGACGAAAATGGAATTAAATTTTAGTCAAGACTTAGTCAAAAAAATCTTAGTTTTAGTCTAATTTTAGTCACAAAAATTCCATGTACATTTAGTCGACTAAATTTGAAATAGATTGAGTAAACATTACATTTATATAATAGTTTTCAAATATATTTAATATTCCCTGCTTCCTGAAGCATCTCCCACATTATCGAAACACAGAGCTGTTCATTTGGCAGAGATAGAAGGCTCTTTCAAACTCAGTCACTGAAGTTTGGATCATTTTAGTCCCTCTTTTTCATTTTCATTTAGTCTTTTTTTTAGTCGACGAAAATATCTGGAGATTTTAGTCATAGTTTTAGTCTCGTGAACAAACTTTAATTTAGTTTTAGTCTAATTTTAGTCAGAAAAAATATTACTGTGACTAAAATTATGACTAAATATTTTACTTGACGAAATTAACACTGGCTTCAACCAGTCAAGGCTGGGGCAGAAGCTATGACAGTCATGCCAAGTAGTGAAATAGATAGATAATATTGGCCACGAGTGAAGGTCTCTGTATTGAAATACTGGTACAGAAATACTGATATATAACATATTTGCAGTGCATTAATAATCAGTATTAGCTTTTATTAGTTTATTATCCTATTTCAGTATTAATACTACCGTTTGCAAACCTTTTTCTCTTCTCGAAGGCACATTTCCTGACTTTTTGCACCCCCCTGTGTGATCCTGTCCTAAGAGCTGTTGTAACAAGTAAATTTCTCCATTGTGAGATCAATAAAGAACGATCTCATCTTATCCTATCTTAAGACTATGTTAGAAATTGTAACAAAAAACAATTGCTATTTTACTCAATGCAAACCAGTTTCTTTACATAAACAGCAAAAACCTCATCTACAAATCTACTTTTTGTAATTCTTCGCTGTATATCCTTCAGAACTTACCCGTCAGAGAATCCGTAGAGATTCTTTAGGTGTTGCTTGAGCACCAGCAGTAATAGAATGCCCTGAACGGCGTTTGCAAAGTCCAAAAGTGCGATGGCGCTTTCTGGAAGGAGCCGCATGACTTTGTCCACATCCTCCACATCCAAATCGTCTAAGTCCGATTCCGACTCTGACTCCGAGTTGGCTGTGCGCTTGGACTTTTTGGGCTTCCGTACTTTCTCGTGTCGCCTCTCGCCCTCACTCTCGCTGTTCTCCTCTTCGCTCCGGGAGGAATCGCAGTTCATCCTCTCCTCGTCCTCCTCCCCGTCAGATGTGCTCCTCCACTCCTTCTTCACCTTCTTCTCTTTGCGTTTGGGCTCTTTTAGTAGAAGCTAAACGAGAGACGAGGACCATATGGTTAGACTTTTGAAGAAGAATAGAGCTTTGGGCAGTCTATAGCAGTGGTTTTGCTCTCCTTCATTTTGAAGGACAAGGTTGTAAGAAATCTCTAACGTAATGTCTGGTCTATAGATTACAGACAGTTCAGCAGCAGAAGCGGAAACGAGCAAAGTGAATAGAATTAAGCAAAACCTGTATGAGTAAACCATCAGCAGTTTGGCTTATGAACAAATGTCTACAATATGTATCCAACCTTAAACCATGGGCTCTTTGGAATATGGTGATTGATATGAGTGGTGATCGTACCTCTCTGAAGGTCTGTAGCAAGTTGCTTCCGGACACAGACAGAGTGATGTCTATGTGGTGCATGATGAAGAGCGGCTCCTCCTGGCTTTGGAAGGGGAAACAGGCCAAGTTGTCTGCTACGAAGAGCAGCATGTTCACCTCCGTTTTCTGAAGGAAGAAGGAATGAGAGAAAGATGCAATGTTAGTAAAAGAGTGTCGGGTGTGGGAACATCCTTATTTGAAAAGGGGGTAGTCACAGGGGCCCTATCGAAGGGGCTGATGGGAGGTTTGTGGCCACAACCGAGCTGTGGTTGAGGGAGCAGCAAGCTTTTTCGCAAATCTATTTTATTGTGGGTGGATGCCTTCAGGGAAACAGGGAATGTGTCCTAAAGAGGAGAAGCCTTCTCCACATGACTGATCTCCCTGAGAGAGGACATGAACTGGCCTGAGCGCTCATGATTCTATCTCAAATCATTCACAGACGCTGGAAGACCAACGGAATAACATCTGAACCAGAACTGCCAATATACCAGTCAACATGCTTGATAGAGTGGACCAAAACCTTTTTTCAAAACCTGACAATGGAGGCTGACGTTTAAAGGATATTCTATTCAAAACTAAAAGTAAATCTCCTATGTTTTGAAACGTGTACAGTTTTTATTTCAATTTCAAAAAGGCAAGTTCCCACAGCCACCCTGTACTTTATGTGGAGCATTCCCCAATTTTGTCCCAGATACAACACACACATTACATCTGTTCATGTCGTCACGTTTAATGAAGGTGCATGCATTTAGAGAGGCCTTCTAGAGCCCGGCAAATCTTTAAAAGCAGGACCCTCTGGAGTCCAGAGTCTGGACCATCCGTATCACACGTCACACATAAGTGTATCTGCAGCACGTAATAATCTCAAAATCTCAAATATCCATGAATCATTCTAAGCTTTGTAACTTTTCATCTCATTAACCTATTTTGCAGATGTCGCCGCATTGTCTCAGTTCTCTGTGTAATTCCTTTATTTCTTTTGTACCCATTGTACCCATTTTTATTAGAAGGGGCAACCCTATGCCGTCATGGAGAGAACATGTAAACTCCACAGTTCACACATAAAGGACAAACCTGATGAGGAAATGGAATGTGGGATCTATTTGTACTGTTCACTGTTTTGACAAGAACAGACTCAGTATTTCTGAATTTCTACCAGGGGGATAAGATAAATCTCCAGTTTAGGACTGAGTACTGTTACATTTTTTTGTACTTTGATGATACTAAATTGTTAGTCATCTAGAACCATGAAATAGAACAATAATGGTCAATGGTCCATAAAAGAGTATTTCTTTTCATTTATTTATCATTTATTTGAGCTGAAACAGCCCAGTGACTACAGACCATTTGTATGGACCAAGAAAAGAGTTGACTGGTCATTCTTATTAAAGTATAGTATAATTATCATTGAAAGACATACAAATGAGACTTGAGAAGATGCAGAAAACAGTTGTATAACATGTACTCACAGAGCTGTCGTCGAACAGGTTGAGCAGTGAGATGAGGAAGGCCCTGCGGTGCTGCCTGTTACTTCGGATCATGGAGAAGAGGTGGGCGCAGAGAGCCGAGTGGGTCTCCTCCTGTCTGAAGCCTCGGATGATGGCCTTACGCGACGTGCTGATTGCCCGCTGCAGCGTGTAGGACATCTTCATCCCTGCCACTGCCTTCATCTGAGAAAAACACCAAAACATTAGTGTTACCGCCAAATGAGAAAAGGAAAGGCCTAGCTAATGCTCTGGTAATACTCTGAAGAACTAACATGAATGAAGCCGGTGTACTTCTTGTCGATCTCCACGAGCTGCTGGTCGGCTTTGTTCCTCATGGTGGCCTCCGGGTCTGTTCCCATCGCGATGAGGTAGGGCACACACTGCACACAAGCAGCGCAAGGCATTGATATTTAGCTTTGGCAAATATTCAGAGCACTTTTCTTACGGCGCCATGCGTGTCTGCATTGGCGTATCACATTTTAAAAGCTTAAAATAATATTTGTTCATGAGGAGGAGACCGTCTGAATATGCAAGATTACATCAAAATTAACAAAGGAGCCATACTTTAACAGTGATATAAAACAAATGCAGCAACGTTATTTACCTGAAAAGCACAGCTGAAAATGCTCGTACTGTATTTTTGTCTTCTTTACCCATATCAAAGTACATGAGTGATATCCCCTCCTTTGTTCTCACCTGCACAGGATGGATGAGTCCCTGGTTGAGCGTGAGGGCGATGACGTTGAGAGCAAAGTGCCGTACACTTGATTGGGTGTGGAAGAAGGCCTCCAGCACCTGCTTCAGATACAGCTGCATGATGGAGCTGCTCATGCCCGAAGAGATGTCTCCCATCTCCTTCAGATCCTCCTGTTTGGAGAGCTTCTTCCCTACAAAGAGAGGGGCCCCAGCGTGGTGGTCACTCACTTTGTTAAAGGTTCAACCTTTTAGAGTGTGCAAGTAAACTTTTTAGCTTCTTATCAAATCTGTGATGAGGAGAGCGTGTCTCAAAGGAGTGTTCCTCTCTCAGCAGCATTGTTTGGCTTCTTACCATAATGCCTAATGCACTATTTACTGTCATACTTTGCTTTATTGTGTAATTAAATGTTTTCAAAAAGGAACAATATTAGGATAACTACAGTCTGGTAAGTGTTGATCTAGGTTGGATCACATACATTCTCTGTCCGCCTCCTGCATTCGGGTGTCCTCCTCCTGAAGGTACGTCTGCAGGTTCTTGAGGATTTGGATCTTGAGGTTGATGGAGGAGTTGCTGTCAGCGAGGATGCCGTTGTACAAATTCTTGACATCGGGCACAAACATCTGACTGGGGTGCATGATGACGAGAAAACCTGGACAAACAGAACAAGAGGTTTGGTGACTGTTCAAGACGTTCACTCCAGCACCTTGAAGACAAAAACATTCAAAGACACTTACCAAGGCCAATGATGGCTTTTGTCTTGACCTCCTCGTCGTCATGTTTGGTGAAATACAGCAGCAGCTCCAGCACTTTATCCTTGATACAAACCTTAACAAAAATCAACACCAGTCAGTATTTACAGCAAGAAATGTGTCATTGTTTCATCTGTGGACATGTGTGTATTCATGAATAGGTTAGTTTGGCATCATTTATAAATCAACAGGTGTATTTGTCTTTTTGACATCTCCAAGACCTAACAAGTTATTAAAGTTACTCTACCCGATTTTTAGATGACAAATAATGAAAGAGGGAGCGAGTAACATAAATTGATAGTTGTGGTCCAAACACAGTTTTACACCAGTGAAGTGGCAACTTCTGTGAAGAAAAGCTGCAAAAAGTTTTTATGTTCTGAAGAATTAGGGAAATTTCAAGGACATCATGAGTCTACAAAAATATGTACAATATTTAGCAAATCTTTAACCTAAATCAGTCTAACCTGCCAAATGCACTCACGCAGCATGAATATTAGTTGCATTCCAAAAAGGCAGTGGATATGTAGCCGGGTAACCTCCAACTCGTCAGTTTGTATCATGTGGTAACATTCTCATTAGCCTACTGTCCGGGGTGCATGGCGTTGAAACCTACATAAATTCACACAATCTAATGCTTACCCTAACCCTAATCCCACCCTTAATTGCCTTTTGTTTGATTATAAAATGGAAATGCAGTTAGGAAAATATCTTTTACGCTGGGCAGTGTGCTACAACTTTATACTCCAGCCTGTTCCTCGTGGGGATGGCTTTATATTCAGGGCGGCTGTATGTGACTTCAGCCCCGCTGAAAGAGCAGAGACCAAGTCGTCCACACAAAGATGTGATGGACGTGATTTTCAGATTTACATAACCGGGAAAGAAGAGCAGGCACTGGGACCCGTATGTGCTCTGAGATGAGACGTCCTACTAACAGCCGCTCTGTCTTTGCTTTGTGACTCGAAGATGCATTCGTGTTGTGGCAAGGTTTTTTCCCAGGATGGGAAAGGGCTTTTTAATTTCAATTAATTTTATTATTTTTAAGGTTAGGTTTATGGTTAGTTTGGATTACTAGCATTGTCCTCAAATGTGGCTTTCCCATCCTGGGAAAAAACTGCCACACGAATGCACATAAATAAATGGCAGAAATGTAGTCACGCGATACAAATTGACGAATCAGGAGCAAGTCACGGCAAAATACCGAAAGCAACTGAAAAGCCGGTCCCAGCTACATATCCACTGCCTTCCAAAAACAGCAACAGAATCTCTGTAATTAAGACAGCAGTACCTTAGTGGAACCCTTGAACTCCTCGAGATCAAAGTCAAAATGGCGAGCGAGAGCCCCCACTGTGAAGAGAGACCTCAGGAGGAAAGGCTTGTTGCCAACCAAAGTGGTGCTGTTGGGATCATCCTGATGTTGACTCTTTAGTTTATTAAGTGCACCTAAATGAACAAAAGAACTGGTCAATAGATGCACTCTCTCCTCCGCACATCGTTTACACTTCCACGGTTCCACTGCCCCTCTGAAACAACCCATTTCCATTTACCATAGAATCTGTTGAAGCAAGCCCAGACAAACTTGTAGTTGTGTGTGACTTTGTTGACGATAGCGCCAAGGCAGCTCACACAGTGCTGGACCACCTGCCAAACACATCAACAACAATGTTATGGTTTTACTCCATACTTAGTGAATGCAGACTGTGAAATGTGCCGTTGTCACACACCGTCATGCCGTATTTGATGATCAGCTTCATCAGGTCTTCTTCAATCGTGGCCAGGAAAGTTTCGCTGGGATGCTCCATTAGAGGAACTACAAGCTCCAAGATTTTGGCCACATTACAAATGACCATAAAGTCATTGGCTGTCTGCAGGAGAAAAGCTCAGCTCATCAAATATGAATTAAACATAACTGTTCATACAGCTCTGTAAATAATTAAGAGACCACTTCATTATTCAACTAATATATGCTTCTATAAACATAAAAGGCTATAAACCTGACCTTCTCTGTGCCATCTGTGTTTATTCTCCATATGTTTGCATTTTTTAGAAGAAATGTAATAAATAAAAATTGTCTCAAATGTTATCCCATAGATTTTCTCATTTTTGGCACAAATGTTACTCCATACTTTAGCCCTCCATGTTCTAAAGTCTAACCAGTGACACATGATGACACAGGATGAAAAGTCAAGTTTTAGGCAAAAAACAAACAAGTTTTGATCGAGTACCGTTTTGAATCCCTCAGTGATTATGTAAAGTGCAGAGTTAGCAGTTTAGTAAAATGCTAACTTGGCACTTTTCAACGTGACTTCACACCGCCCCCAAGAGGCCTAGAAGGATTAAAGCCCTAATCTTCCTATTCCCAACGCAAAAAAACCCAAGTCTCTACGACAGGGGTCTCCAACCTTTTTTACCCCATGTGCTACTTTTGCATAACAAAAATGGCAGTGAGATGACATTGACATGACATGACATGACATTTCCTCGTGGAGATATTTGCTAAAGTCGTCGGCGACGCGAGCGGGTTAATATCGTCACACGGCCACGACGATATCGAGACACTTCAGTCAATATCTTTACATCCCTAGTTGGCAGTAGTTTCAAGAATGAAAATAAAATTTACTCAAACACATACCTAAAAATAGTAAAATCAGAACAACTGATAATTTTGCAGTGGTGTCTTAATTTCTTCCAGAGCTGTATATTGTATTGGATAAACTTACATTACACTTGGTGGTCAGGTAGGGCTGCATCGTCATGGCATGCTTGACCATGAGCTGAGCCCGAATCTTGCTGAACAAGTACAATGTGGTGATACATGCCACCAGCCTCTGTGAGTTGACTCCTTTGTTTTCTACAGAGAACAAACCAGTGTCAACACATTGCTTATCGAGGCCCAAAGCTACATGTAAAGAGCTGCACGAACCTGCCAGAGACTCCTCATACTTCAGGATGTGCTCCACCAGATTGTCCACCAGCTGAACACAGGCCTTTTTAGCAGGCTTGTAGGAGGCGTCCTCTTCTGACTTCAGAAGCTACAACAATGAAACACATGATTAAATACAGTGTTAACACAACTGTTTAAATAAAGATAATAAAACAAGCCTTACATTCTGCAGAAGCTGTTCAAACCAATCATATCCGGTGTCTTTACACGCTGCCACCTGAAGACAATAGACAAGACAATTAGAAACAATTGTAGTTAACGTTCACATTTATTAAATATCAATGTTTTTTTTGTTTTTACTTTTTATTTATTTAAAAAGGGAACAAACACATATTTAAAAAAAGGGGTGGGGATGGGGGGGCTGTTCAAAGCTTCACATTGCGTTTGTATCTGTGCCAGCTATGCCAGCGTTGAAAATAAAAAGAAGGTAAGGGGGGATCCTTCTAAAGCCAGTTCCTTGTTATTGCCTTCTTAGTTGCAATCAAAATGTTATCATAATTTTAAAAATGTATCTGTCCTTTTTTGGTATCAAATCTTGGAGTAGCAAACCCAGTAGGAAGATCTTGGGATCCTTAGGAATGTCATAAGCCATAATGTCATCTGTCAACTTAAATATACTGGCCCAAACTGGTGTTAGTTGGGCACATGTCCAGAAGATATGGGAGTGATTGAAGGGACCACACTGTCTCCAACATTGTTAAATATCAATGGGTTTCAACAACACTAACCACATCAGTGATGTTTAGGATCTTTCTCGTCATGGTTTCTTTGTCATGGGCTGGAGTTGGAGTGAACCACAACTTCTGGAATGTTTCATTGACGAGTTTCTGTTGAGGACAGGCACATGTTAAAATAAATGCCCAGAATACTGAGCACATCAGTGTTGGTAAGAGGTCAGACCTTGATGCCCTCTTCATCATTGACTCTCCTGATCATCCTCACACACATCTCTGTGATCTTACTGAAGGTGGGCTGCTCCAGGCAGATGTCTCGGAGGATTTTGATGACTCTTTTTCTAACACTAATACCAGTGTCCTGCACAAAACACAAAACATGAGCATTAATCATTGTGCAACAGTCATATCATCTAGCCACTAGAGGGCAGCAACATACAAGCAATGGTTCACAGGCTGAACTCTTCGTGACCCCGCTCAACAGTTGTGAGGCAGAGTGGCCAACAATGACACAAAGACAAGCCCAGACAAGTGTTTTTTTTAGTTTGTTCAGGGAGGCCACGGTGGACAAGCTGCACAGGTGGCACAGGTGGCAGATGGTCTTCCAGTTTAATTCAAATGTATATATGAGGAGTGTATATATGAACTCAGGTGAACTTGATATGAATGCTAAACCCAGCGGACCACTACAGATGTACACAAAAGCATTACCAGTATCCTCTCGATGAGCATGTCGTAGTACTGCTCGGTGAGCTGCGGTCTGCTGAGCACAAACTTCCCCAGGAGTTCAACAGCTGCCTCTCTCACACTGGTGGAGTTGTCCATCAAACGACCATGGACCCCTCGCTGCATGTCCGACTGAAAAATGAACACCTTTTCAGTACAAAATGTGACGCTGCGAGTTTGTTCTACAGTAGCTCGTGCTCCTCTGTGTTTGTCAGTGTTTAGAAATGCCTTTATTATGGTTTAGTTCTCTTTTAGTCCCAGTTTACCCCAGTTTAGGCCTAATATACACATTTTATTGACCTGGTTTAAATCTGGTGGTACTCTGGGAGATATATATTTACTACAGTGATACATGGAGTGAAACGTTTGAGAAACACAGGTTTTATAGCAAACACAGGAAAGTCGGTGACAAAAGAAACCTACCCTTGCTAGAATGCTAGGATCCACAGCCACAACTTCAGACAGACATTTCATGGCTTTAGTCCTAACAGCAATGGCACTTTCTCCGAGCACTCGCAAGATCTACAAAAGAAAGCACACACTTCAGAACCTCATGTATAATTTCATTGAACTGTTGATTGATTTAAACTAACCTGCGTTAAATAAATATCAAAGCTCTGGGCAAACGGCCTCATGGAGGCCAAATAACGCACGATCAGACAGGAGTCCTCATAGTCCACAGTGTCAGAGTTCATTCTGGAGGCACAAACAGGCCATGATTGCGTGTCATTCATCATACACAGTAATGTGGTCAGTTATCGTGAGGCTGGATCTTACTTGAGCGTGGTAAACTGGGCTGGTGTGGTCTTGATGATCTTGCGCAGGAACTTCTTGCGTTTCTCGGCCCGCTGCATGATTTCACCCGTAGTCTCCATTTCCTTGGCGTGTTGAGGTCCATCAGAGGAATCGTCATCCTTAGAGTTCTGGTTTCTCATGGACTTCTCAGCTTCTGTGGTAGCATCCCGAAACCACTGAGCAATGTAGAACTTCCTCGAAAACTACACAGAAGAGACGTATGTTTGAGACGAGGTTTGTATATGTCAGTACAGTGTGTTATGAAAACTCACCACCAGAGAGGCATCAGTCTCTGCATTTTCCTCAAGGTAGTCCAAAAGAGCCTTCTGAAGCTGCTGGGTCTCATCATCTCCCGGTGTCTTTAGGAAGTGACATAGTTTTAATGCATATTACAGGTTAAGGATGACCGTAAACCTGTAAAAAACAGTTTTACCTCCTTCAAGATGCGGTCGATTGATTTCTGGTCCATCTTGCTGGTGACTCCATCCTTTCTTAGCCGGGCAGCTACAGTGCCAAGGTAGTCCAGTGAGGCCACCCTCAGAGCCATCTCTGTTTGCTTATTACTGAACTGGTGCACCTGGACACAAACGGAACATCACGAAATCATCAGGGTGAAATAACTTTTTTAAACAAATGATAGGTTTTTTGTTCCTTCATGGCTGCTGCTCTGTATGGTTTTGTTTTGCACTGCACTGTACAGTGATGTCCCCCGCACATACTGTATGGACATGTTTATGCTTTTATTGCCTCTTTACTGTCTTTTTTACTGCCTCTTTTAATGTAAGATTGTGTATTTTGTATGTTACTGCTGGTTGCACACAAATTGCCCTTCGGGGATCTAATAAAGTACTGAATTGGAATTGAAATTGAATGACTCAATGTGATTAATATTTTAAATTCTTCAAAGCTGCCTTATTCTTGGCAGCCCTTTATTCTTGGCCTTTTCTCACTGAGCTTCATAAGGCAGTGTGAGCTGAAATGGTAAATTCCAGCCATGAAACCATTTCTGTGACTACATCGTGAAACTCATTGAGAAAATGTCAAAAGTGTGTGAAGCACTAATCAAAGAAGCTTTTTCACCTTCTTTTGTTCATTCATGAACTGAGTGGCTAAAGGAAAACCAGTTTTAGTATTAGTTGTTGTCATTGTCACTGCATGTTATATATTGTTTTGTGTTTTTTTTAATGTATCACCTGCCTAGGCACTACAGATGGAAACTAGCATCTTTGCTATAATCTGGCATATTTACACTGCTAATGCTGCAGATGTTCATTAATATGCACCGTCACTATCAAATAAATGAATTAATTAATTAATGCCTTCAGTGAGAATCCCTATGTAAATTGTCTTGAAATAAATTAAACATCAATATATTCAAAAAAGTGAGAGAATCTGGACACAAAGTGCTCAGGAAGCCAGTATCACAAAAACATTTTTTGGGGGGAAGGTGTTCTTTGGGGAACAGCAACTCAAGTGAAGAACAAAGAACCAAGGCACTCCTCCCACATTGTAACTCTCCATTTACATTTTCTAAAAATGTTAATCTTTCATCATGTTCAATCATGTTGCTGGATTCTTCCAGGTGAGAAAGGTGTTCTTGAGAAAGGCTTGTTGGAGCCGATACACGTGGAAGAAACCAGCTACATGCTTTAAAAGATTTTAATATGTATCAGCCCAGCACAATAAAGGCTTTTTAGAAAATGTAAATAGAGAATTATAATGTGGGAGGAGTGTTTACAAACCTTTGACTGGTATTGTACATTATAAATCAACCTGACATTGACACCCTCCTCAGAATTTTCTTGAAACAATTTCCAGAGCATGTCAACAGAACAATATTCAGCATTATACATAAAAACTCTTACCAGTAGTCTTCCAAGCAGACTGAGCAGTAGCTCTGCGGCAGGCCACTCTGGTTTGTTCACTGTGGAGAGAAGATCTTGAACAAAGTTCTCAAACAAAGGCCTGTAATCTTCTTCTCCTTGCTTGCTGCCACATCTAAAAGGAAACAAGAAAGAAGACAAGTGTATAAGAAAACAACAAACACCAAGCATTGTTTTTAGAATAAGCACAGTGAAGTGGACATTACTTTTTGAGGAAGACAGAGAGGAAGTTTTGTGCGGTCCTCATGGCTGTTTCATAAGAGTTGGTTATCAACACGTCTTGATCCACCTTCAAACAAATCAAAACATGATTAATGTGGAAAGGATACAAATCCATCTCAACAAACGAGCTCAACTAAGCCACGTGTGAAGTCAAAGACATTTCAGATGAACGACTCTTACCTTGGTGTCTATTTCATCAAAGGTTTCTCTGTCATTTGGAAGGTGGACCACACACTGAATAAGCTGCAGAACTAGAGCTGTCACCATCTGGATATACAATGGTTCCCCGTCCTGGTCCGAACTGTTGAGTCTAAAAGAAGCAGCACACATTTAAATATAACATTGTATTTAAGGACTACAGACTAAAGCTCTCCACAAAGTAAAAAAAGCTCCACAAATACCTGAAGTTCCTGAGGGATCGTTTGCTGGTGGGCAGTCGTGCTAGAGAAGTAAAAATCTCCTCCAAGATCAACTGCCGATGTTTCTCATAACGGGAAAACACCTGATGAAGGACGTGAAAAGAGTTGGTGTCAAAGGTCATTTATCAAGACAGGTGCGAGTTCAAGTTGAAAAATGTCATATTTGTGGGTATGTTACACCCAATTTTGCATTTGGAATGATGTGCGTTACTGTTACAGTAATGTTTTTGTGTAAATGAGAGACTACTCATTTGTGGCGTGTGTGGTGAACATTTACACTTGTATAAAGTTACTTACCGCTGTGACTAGTTTAATGGCACACAGCTGCAGCTCACTGACATTCTCCACAAAGAATGGTGTGATTCCCATTGAAGAAACCTTGGGGGAAAAAGAATTCAGGTTGAATAAATAACAAAAAAAGGCTGAAAACAGTTCTTTTTAGCTGTGCATATGGCAACTCAAAGTATTTTATCTGCACTCTTCACTTTTAATGATTATATCTATGTTTTATTGATTTTATCTGCCTTCTTGTAAATTTATGAAATTGTGAAGCACTTTGAATTGCCTTGTGTATGTCAGTAAAATCTTTAGTCTTTGGCGAACAAAATGGAAAAATAATACATTTTGGCAAGTTGTGCACCTCTTGGGCGTTTCATCCATACTCTGAGGAGAAGATAATTTACTGAATACTAGACAGTATCTAGTTGGACTTCCTTTTCCATCTGAAATGACCAGGTGCTCATGTAAATCTGGTTAGTAATCAACTCATCTTTGATCTCTTGATATAAAGAGGGACAAACTGTATCATGAGTAGGGCTGGGTATCTTTATGGTACTACTGGCATCGAAAAAAATATTTGTCTTTAGAAAGCAAATGTGTCTGCCTGGTGGGTCTGAGACTGCACTAAAGACAGTGACTTAGGTGTTCCAGCTCAAATAAATGATAAAAACACTAAAAGAAACAGTATTTTATAGAATAAATGACCATTATTGTTCCGTTTTATGGTTTTACAACAAAACTAAAAATAAAGCAAGAGTATATATTACTTGATTTGAGAATATTAGTCTTGTTTAGAGCAGTGTGGACTAGATTAGACATATTTACTACTGTCATCTACATTATTTGGTTAATTTCATGACAATTTTTACTGATTCTAAGGTAATCTCGCTTGAATTAGGAAAATAAAACTACCAAAAAAGGACCAGACCAATTAACTTACCCCATTGGCAAATAAATTGAAATAGAAAAGGAATAAAGTAGAAATCTATTGAAACAAGTCAAAAACACCTGAGAACAAGTTAGAATTAGATCAAATTAGCCACTAAAACTTAACCAGGTTTTATACCGGTATCAGCAAGTCAAAATTAATGCTTTTTAATGCCCAAATACTACATTTTTAATGCCAGAAATGCCACAAATCGGTGCGTATTTAAAATTTCCATATTCAATAGAAATTTTGATAACAGCAGTATAGAGCCTATTTTGGGATTTTTGCCAAACTTCTGCAGTAAAAGTAGTTGAACAATGTCATTATTTTCCAGGATCTTTTGATTTAATGCCAGTTTGAATTCTATTTAATGCTTTTTAATGCCCCACGGAAACCCTTTAAACTCGTCAAAACAGCTCAAATTTAGATAAATAAGATGAATTTGGGTCATTTAAAACTTAGGTAAACTTAGGTAACAACTTTAGGTATTTACTTTTTTGTGTAGATGACAAAGGTATCGGAAAAAGGTATCGTTCAGGTATCGGAAAAATGGGTATCGTTAAAGTACTAGTATCAAAAAAATGAACGATGCCCAGCCCTAATCATGAGCATGAATCTTCTGTTCATTTGACTTTGCCTTTGATGGACAGATCTTTGTTTATTCCTATATGTCACTTTTTATAAGCAAACATTTGACACTTCAATCTGAGTTTACCTGAAGAATGGTGGTGTCTGTGAGCAGCTGAATCTCCAGTAGCTCAGAGATGTTGCTCACGATGTCGCACACTTTGTTGTACAGCATGATGATAACGCGCTGTTTGTGCGTAGAACATTTTGCACGCTTTGCCTTAGAGCTCAACAGACCGCCTAAACAGGAAAACAATCATAGTGATACAGTGATGGCTAAGGGTTCAGAGAGGTGTCAGATCTCCACTCACCTCCATGTGGGTCCACTCTGTACACAGGGTCGTATTGTGGGTAAAGGGTGTTCTGCAGATGGAACTTTGTGTATTGTAGCACCCGTTCTATTACGTCCTCAATGTAAACTGCTTTGGGCATGTGTGCAGAGGTCATAATGTTGAGAGCAGTCAAACAGGCGTCTGCTGACTTGGTCACTCTCTCCATTATGAGGTCCCTCCACAACTTCTCCTCATCCTCTGCATCCTGGTCCTGAAGAAACAAAGGATATTCAAAAACGCATTGAAGACAGTGATTGTTGATGTTTTTTGTACCAATAACTCACAACGGTCATCATCGTGGCCAGCTTAGACCCGTCCTGGATGTTCTTCTCCAGTATGTTCAGCAGCTTCACCAGCTTGTCTGATGGAATCTAATATCAAACATATTCACATGATCAAAAGCAACATCTATGTCGGCTCAAAATAACGAGCTGTATAGAGGAAATGTGACATACCCTGCCGGTAATGCCCATGGCCTTAATCTTGGCAGACTCACTGCCCAATTCACTCAACTGATGTTTACCAAGCAACAGTTCCTGAGGTATCTCATCATCGTCGGCGGCTGTGAAGTAAAACCAATCAATATCTGGACCAGACTCTTCTCTTTCGAGGGATACAAGGTGTTCCGACATCGATAGCACTATAATTCAATGCTGGTACTTACCCATGGCAGTAAAGTCCACATCCTCCAGATTCTCCAGTATGTTGTCAATGCTGGACAAAAACCTCTTGAATGTGGATGAGTCCATGAGCTCTTCTTGAGTGAGCTTAGGCTCATAAGCTTTTCTTTTCTTCTGCTTTTCTTTCAACTTCATTTTCCTGGCAACTACACACAAAAATGTCAGTTGTTAAATGGTGTAGTCCTGTAACACAGGAGAATACCACATGATGCCTATGTGCTGACCTTCGCTCAGGCTTGGTGGCGGCGGTGGAGAGTCTTCTTCAGAGGAGTCTCGATAGCGACTGCCTGAGCCTCTGCGACTGTCCCGTTGCCCACTTTTCCGATGATCCCCTGACTGTCGCCGCTCCCTGTCCTCAAACTCCCACGCCCGGTCCTTGTCTCTCCGCTGACGCTTCCGCGCAGCTATAAGAGTCAAAGAATACATGTGATAAATAAGTATTTACCACTGTTACTGCTTATTTTAATTTGAAAAGATTTGTCTTACATTCCCCATCCCCATGATCCTCATCAGAGCTGACTTCAGCATATTTTGGCTTTTCATTAATAGTGCTACGTTTCCTTTTATTCATCTTTACTCTTTCACAAAGAGGCATGGTTGACTCGATTTCTGCGAGAAGTTCAGGAGGTAGCTCTTTAAGCACGGCAGGGTCCATGCCACCTGGATAAAAGCCACACGTTTAACATTTAACATGTTGATAATAATTTTAGATAGTAGTAGATTAGATATTAGCATATTACGTATACAGGCACCAGATCAGTCCAATACAGTAGTTTATCAATATAAAAGTAAAAGTGCATCCTCACTTTTGGAAGACTTCCCAGAGGAAAACCTGTTCTTCCCAGACTTGCTATGGCGGATGATCCTTTGGATCTGCTCCACAGAAAGCTTCTTTAAAACTACAACAGGTTTGGGCCTCTTCTCAAAGTCTTGGACCAAACCAAGTCTCTCCAGTTTAACTTTGGGTTGGCCCCACATGTGACCTTCAGAGCCACTGCCCTCCTTGTCCCGTTTAATCTGAAGAGGAAACAACACGACAAGTCTGTCAATTCATCATCAAACATCTATGAGAAGTCTGTAGAGATGGAAAGAAATGGAAAATGCAATGGATTACAATAATCCACAACACATTCATTTACCGCCACCATTGCTGAACCGCAGACTTAAAGGAATACTCCACAATCTCTTATATTTTAATCTTTGGTTTTTGAGAAAATTAAATACAACTACAGTACTTTGAGCAGTAGATTGATAAGTAATATGAAATACACCAACAGCAAAGAGTAGTAGTCATGTGGCATCACATGAACTGGAAATTTAGAAATAAATAAACAAGTTCTGTATATTTTAAAGATTTTTCCAATGCATGCAATAGAGAGAGTTGGAGCATTTCTTTAAGACTATAACAATGATTAATCTTAACCAATTACTCTCAAAAGCAGAGAATCACCATCATAATTTAGACCAAAGGTTAGTAGTTAGTGTCAAACTCCCAAAATTACCCACAAAGGCACTCAAATGGTAAAACAGAAACAAATCAGGAGTGAGCAGTGAGTTTGCAGGCAGTGAGAGCTGAATGATTGATAACGAGGGTGGGTTTGGATCGGGCGGCCCAGATCACCTTAGGGATCTGGAAGTTCTTCAGCGCTCCACTATGCCCTCCCAGCAGGTGAGCGGGGAAAGATTCTGGAAGCTTATGGCCTGAAGTGGATGAGGCGGCTTTGGAAGGGTCTTGCCGACTCTCTCCGGAAGGTTCTCTGTCGCTGCGGCAGCGGGCCTCAGGAGAGCGGCGCTCCTTGACCACAGCCTCACCACGGTGCCTCCTCTCACACTCCCTGTCCCGGTTTGAGGCCGATCTGTCTGATCTGTCTTCATGCCGATGCTTTGACGAGGCCTCTCTCCGCTCATGTTTGTCAACCCTGTTCTTAATCACCTCTGGTCGGCCGTCCGGTTTCAGATGCGCGGCTGTGTCCGACCCCTCCAGAGCGGCAGGGGCACTAGCAGGTTCCTCGGGCCAGCGTTGGGCCTCTAGGGCTGGAATAGGGGCAGCCAAACAGGGGTCTAGCTGGCCATCAGCTCGAGCCGCCTGCTGGAGGTCGATGCTCACCATTAGAGGAGGTCGACTGGCACCGTTCCCAGCAGCTGTTGCCTCCTGTGGGGTCAGTTTCCCAGCATTGCCCCCTCCTGTTGATCCACTGCCTGGAGCACCTGTGGGTCCACCTGGGCCACCCGCACCTGGCTCCAGAGGGAAGGAGTCCTGTTTCCTTTTCTTCAATGGTTTGTCTGCACAAACAACCAACACACAACTATTAACGATATATAACAGTATTTTTTTTTTTTTTTACAGTGAATAATAATAATTATAATAAAATGGAAATGTCTACATTTTTGTTTGTGTAAAGGATTTTTTTTAAGAAAGTTGAGTGACTCAGACTGTGAAGGGGAAGTCTGTGCGTGACCTAAAAGCTAATAGAGCTGAAGCGAATAGTGAACTTTCAAATACTTTCATCTACACAAACCGTTACCAAGAAGAAGAAAAGGCAACATCGCACCTTTGTCCTGTACTTCCTTGGAGCACTTTTCACTCGCAGTCTCACGTTCTATCCTTTCAATTTCAGCGAGAGCATCAAGCTCTGCTTCGTCATAAGGTGAAGAGGGGGGCTGCAGGCCACCAGCGCCCCCTTCCTGCGGCTGCTGTAGACGTGCACCATAGTTCTGCTGAACAACAGGCACCTGCTGGAAACCCAGCTCAGTCTCCATGTTGTCCGAGTTCTGGTCAATAGCTGGCACAGCCTCACCTTGAGCACATCAAAGACCACATGGTTAGAAACAGCTCCATTAGAACATAAGGCTGAGCTGGTTAACAAAGCTCTGGATCGTTTTATGAAATACAGGACATACCTGGAGGATCTGAATCATTTGACTTCACCCGGGACAATTTTAGGGTTAGTTTGGTAGAGGTGGGGGAGCTAACAATGTCGTACATGTCCTTCTCTTCTTTTACTGTGGGTGTCCTTTTTTTATTCTGCAGTTGTTGCTTCAGGTCGACTCCTTCCCTTGGAGAAGGTGCATAGGGAGGAGGCGACTGCAGGATGTTTGGGCGTGAACCCGCTGAGAAGACATAGACATTTCGGGGGGATTATTATCAATACATTTGCTTTTGTAAAGCCCAACATCACAACCACAGCTCCATCACAAATGATGCTGATTTTACCAAACAAAGAAACAGTTTGATCTGACACTTCCAAGAAATGTAAGCCCTGAATTATGAAAGAATTAACAACAACACCTCGAATTACAACTTTTGGGGGCAACACGCACCACAAGCAGCACATATTTTATGTAAATTCAAGTCAAATTCTAGATATTTAAAAAAATGTCATTGTGTCGGGTGCTTTGTAAACCCACATGGATCTATCATGTTGCATTTCCATTTAGGCAACACATCGCCTCAATTTGCAAAACCCAAAATGCACATTTCATACAGAATGTGTCCAATTAATTAAAATAATGTATGATTCCACATAGTGGGCTATGTGGTGACAACGTTATCCTAACGGTGCTCACTGTCAGTGGTGACAGGAGCACACCAACCATGACACCTTTAATACATTACAATGACTTGACTTTTCTAGGCAGAGGTGCCAGGACGCAGCCAACCCGATGCAAGCCTGTACCATTGTGCACTAAGCCGACCTGTCTTACTTTTGAATGTGCAGTCTTATGATTTTCTAAGTGACGGCTGCCTCCAAATAGACATAGTTGAAAAAAGATACAATGACAGTGACAAAGCAGCGCCAACTTTAACAGTGTCAGTCATTTATTAAATCAAGATCAAGATGTATTGTCTTGCTCAGGAGCTGTCAGAGCTTCGGGGCCGTGTCTAGACACTCTCTCTTGGAGGAAAGGGCCCTTACACTGCCTCACACAGACACAACCATCTGGAAACTTCCTTCATACCCTCTAAATAAAACAATCACATACGTTTAGGTGTTCCTTCACTCCCTGCAGGTGAGCAGCCCGACTGCGGCGACCTTAAAGCGAAAGCAGGATTTCTCATGGAAGAGTCCCCCTCCTACGAATGACAGAAACAGTCAACGTATGACCACAGCAGCTGTTTAAAATAAAGAGAAGAAAGGAGCTTACCGCGGCACCTAACCGCTGTACGATGTTCATATAGTCCTCAGTGCCGTGTTGGTCTGAGTGATGGTTGGCAGCGTTGGTCATCTGCCCTGATACTTTGCCCTCATGAACATTCCTTATGCTTCCTGGAACTATCGGGCTGGCAACAGACACTACGGACAGAAAGAGAAAGTAAGATTAGAGTAGGGCAGAAACAACTCATCGAATCACTGGCAACTAATGGATTGTTGAAATGGCTGTCAACATTTTGGTTAATTAATTGTTTCTGGGATATAAAGAGTTAAACAGAGCAAGAATAACATAAATGTTCCTTTTATACCTTGGCACGTAAAGAATAAAGAGGAAACAAAGGAGGAAACAAAGGCTTTCTACATTTCTCCATACAGTACGTTTGATGAGGCAAATTTTAAATGCATTTTCTTGTTCTGAACAAAACATTTAGTTGAATATAGCAGAGAATAAAGATATCTATAACGCAGATTTGCAGGTAGGTAAAGGTAAGGTAAAACAGGTAGCAGCAAGTCAAATTGAATACTTTTGCCACAAATCGGAGCATATTCAATATTAATTTCCATATTCAAAAGAAAATATGATACAATGGAGAACTTTTCAACAAAAATAGTGTATAATTTCTGCCAAAACTGCAGTATAGACCCTACTTTTTGCATTCTTGACAGACTTCTGCAGTAAAAGTAGTTGAACAAAGTCATTATTTTCCAAGAACTTTTGATTTTATGCCAGTCTGAACTCTATTTAATGCTTTTTAGTGACATTTAAGGCCTTATTTTTGCCACAATTCATTTAATGACTTTTAATGCCTCGCGGAAACCCTGTCATCCAACACTGGTAATCGCAGGGGGTTAGTAAAAATAACTTCACATGTATTAGATCCCATTTGTACTTTTTCCATTTGAATAATACATAAAAACATTGCATATCGTTTTGATGGGATCAAACTGTTACAGCTGTGAACCCCCCGGCAAACCTCCAGACTTTGGGAACGGCTGAGTGTTGAAACATAAGTCCAGCTGAAGAGGACACACCTTGTTGCATCTGTTGGTGTTGGTTGTAGCTGGGGGGCTGCTGATGGGGATACTGCTGCTGCTGCTGCTGCTGGATGTAGCCGGGGGCGGGGCTCTGGGGAGTGTAGGGACTGGGGACCGGACTGTTCTGCTGGCCCATGTACCGGCCGCTGGAGCCGGTCTGAGGGGCCACGAAACGACTGTGAAGAAGAAGAAGGAAGTGGTCACATTAGTGCATCACCATAAAGCAAGGATAGGCAAACCTCCCAATCGTGGCCCAAAGTAGAACACGGATTTCTACTAATGCTAGCGTTGTGCATCATATACAGTTGTGCTCAAAAGTTTACAAACCCTTTTAATCTTTTAGCCATTTTTTTTATAGACTATGAATGATAACACAAAACTTTTATCGCCAAAGAACTGAGTTTACTCTTTTGAAATCATAATGAAACAGAAACTACTCAAATGTCCCTGTTCTAACGTTTATATGACCTTCAACAATTGCCAGGAAAATTGTTCAGCAAAGAAAAACTCACTTCAGCTGAAATACAGGTTTGTTTCAAGATGCACAATATGTAAACTTGATCAGGGACCTTTGGCTAGTTTGAAACGTGTAAACATTGACAATAAATGGCTTCACGCAACCACTAACCATGAGCGAAATAAAGGTCATTCATATTCTGTGAAATGCATAAGTTACATACCCTGAGAGAATGTAAACTTTTGACCACGAAATGGAGAAATATTTAAAGAATTTATGTAGATGTTTAGCAGATTGAAATCCGATCTCAAATAAGAGAAATTAAAAAGCAACACTTAAACTGAGAAAATCTAAAAAGATAGAATATAAAATATACTTGTTCGTGGCAATCTCAATTTGAAATGGTTTAGATCAGGGGTGCCCAAAGAATTTTACACTATGGGCCAAAATGGTAAAGTATTGGCGAGCGAAGGGCCAAATGCAATTCTGTTTTAACATGTAGAAAGACTAAACCCAACCAGATTTATGATTGAATATTCTTTAAGCTATTGGGTAGGACATGCTGTTTTGATGTCCTCAGTAACTATTAATAGTATATTCGGTCAAATTAATCAAAGTACACTACAAAAAAATGGCATTTTAATGTGAAAATGTCTGGATTCAAGAATATTTCAACCTATTTTAAGTAAGTAAGACTTGCCAAGTAAAAAAAAAAAGTCAATAGAAAATGATTTTTGTTCTTTTTTCCAAGAAAATTAAATATATTTACAAATGTTTAGGTGCAAAAGATATGTACACTTATTTTATGTTCAATAAAATGTTTTTTTTTTCTTATTCTAAACGCAAAAAGACTTCTTCCTTTGTCAGATACATTTATTAAATTATCTTCTTTCATGATTTTTTAAAAATATTTTTAGATTTGTTTTTGCACTGTATATTCTCCTTACAATCTCAGCACCATCTTGGGGGCCAAATGAAACCCCTTGGAGGGCCGAATTTGGCTCCCGGGCCTCACTTTGGGCACCACTGGTTTAGGTCTACTCAAAATGAGCACATTCTTTCAATTCAAACACTCATAAGTCATTATTTGTTACTGTATAGACCCTTTTGCTGCTTACATCATCAGTGACATCAGCTGGAGGCAGGAAGTGAGCAAGCGAAATGAGATTGAACTAAAACTAGCCATTATAAGTGTAAAACTACAACTAAAAAATGTGGTCCTGTTGTGGCTTAAGGAGCGAGAACAAGAGGAATGACATTTGAGACGATAAAATAAGGTTTTATCTGATATTTACCACAACAGTTAGACAATTGTTTATCGTTACTATGACAACAGCTACAATGGAAATGGATAGGGATATAGCTTTCCGCCTCCAGCTAAGCCCAGAATGTTTACAAACAATGAAAGGGTCTATATGTGTAATATATGAATGTTTCTCAAAATGATCTGACCTCTGCTTCATCAACAGTTACACATTACACATCTTTTTCCGCCCGACATATGTACAATTTGAAGGTATACAGTACTTTGTGAAATATCAGTGTCAAGATTGACCGTACATGAAGAGGATTTATTTCTGCATGTAATTAGCATGTTTTTGTTACCTTGATGAATTGGGAGAAAGTGCTGATGACTGGAAGTTTCCGGACTGGGCAGGGCTGTGCATGGAATTTTGTGTGATCTTGTAGGATGGTACCATTGGCTGCTGTCGAACATCTGTACAACACCAGAGACTCGGTTAGGGCATAGATGCATATTAGTACAACATAAAAACAATCCCGATGCATAAATATCAGGGCTGCACAATATTATACGGCCGCGCAATATCGCGATAACAATATTATTGAGATACTTGGATAAACCGTTCCATTCGTTTCAGACTCATGCAAGATCTTTCTCAGCAAATTGTGTCAAAAGAAGACTCCAATTAACTAAATCAGAACCAAACCAAGGCCAAAAGATAAGCTAAATTAGGTTAAAACTAGAACTGAACTTCTGCTCATTTATAAGTTCTATCATGTTTGGTTTTAGAGAGTGTGGGCAAAAAATGTAAAAATCTCAGTCAGATGGAAGAATTGGAATTGCGATATTTTTGTGGCTTCTTGCGATATGATACTTTTTTGCCAAACAACCCCACATTAGCAGCTAATTTAACACTCAACACACACACACACACACACACATCTAAGCAGTGTTTTTCTGACGTACTTTTCTCCCTGAAAATGCCTGGGTTCCTGGCCAGCATGGTCTGCAACAGCAGCGGTGCATCTCCCTCTGGTTCATCACTTCCCAGGTTGTCTTTCAACTCTCTGTCACAGAGAAGCAGGAAATTAAAAAGAATCACATGACAATGAACTACCACTAGATCTTTTGTACAATGTAAAAAAACAAAAAACATGGTACAAATAAAAGAAAATCGTATTTTTGTGCTGCTTTATACAAATCATATACCAGTTTTAAAATATGGATTAATCGCTTTGAATCGAAGAGGAGGGTTCAGGCTTCAAAATGAGCCCAGCCATGTTTTTCTAGGTGTAAAGTTGCGTTGTAAATTTGTGTACAAATGGCTAAGTTAGCATTTTACACAACTGCTGACTCTGCAGTTTACACAATCGCCCAGGGATTCAAAACAGTACTAGGTAAAAACTTGTAACATTTGGTGCAAAAAATATATATTAATATAATATAAATCATTTTGAGACTAAAAATCTGTGCACAGACCACGCACACTTAAGGACAGACATGAGGACACACACACACACGAGGAGTCCCACCACAGATCATGCCATGAGAAAGTTTTAATTGAGCCACTCCTCCGAAGACTAAAAATCTGTCTAAAAATCCTCTAGTGTGTGTCCAGCTTAAAAGATGCAAAAATATGGAGAATAAACACACGGCTCATAGAAGGTCAGGTTTATAGCCTTTTATGTTTATAGAAGCATATATTAGTGGAATAATAATCAAAGTGTATTAGTTGTTCTGAGAATGTCTACCATATCCAAGTACAGTTGTTACTGTGAGATAATATATACTAAATACTAGATTTTTAATGCCACAAATGCAACAATTCTGTGTGTATTTACTTTCCTAAAATTTGCAAACATTCCACCAAGTTTTCATATTCAGTATAAAATTTTATGCAACAGGCAACTATTGAACAGAACTCGCATCAAATTTCTTCAAAAACTGCAATTGAATGTATTTTATAGACCCTAATTTTTGTTTAGTTTAGTTTAGTCTGCACCAGATTTAGCACCATGCTAATTTCCATCTTTAGTCCTTAGCAAAACAGGCATCAGACAATTTACATAATAAATACAGCAATGTATAAATACATATAAAGTGCAGTACAAATAAGTGTGTAATTGTCAGTTCACTGTTACGTAATTAGCAGCAATATTTAAAGTGAAGTATTGTATTTTTGACAAACTTAAAATGAGTCAAGCAAAGAAATTTAGATTTAATGCCCGTTTGAATTAAATGTAATGCTTTTTAATGACAGCCATGGCCTTATTTTTAATTAATACTTAATGTTTGTTTTTAAATCTATTCATGGACTTGCGCCGTCTTACTTATGTGAACTGCTTTTTGCACATCAGCCCAGTAGAGCGCTGCGATCTGCAGGACAACACCTGCTGGAGGTCCCCAGGACCAAATGCAAGCAGTGGGGTGATCGTTCTTTTTCTGTGTGCTCTGAATGCTCTGCCTCTGGAGCTGAGAGCCATCACTGACCTGCTTTTATTTAAAGCTAAATTGAAAACCCACCTGTTTAGGGTCTCATTTACCTCTTAATTTGCACATCGGTACTTTATGTTTTATAATGATTGTTGTTGTATTTTTTTGTATTTGAAATGTTTGTTTTGTACTGATGGAAAGCACTTTGGTTCAGCAGTTGCTGTTGTAAAGCGCTATACAAATAAATGTTGATTGATTGATTATTTTTGGAAAGCCTGTATTAATGTGATCCCAAATTAAATATTTTCTCTTTAAAACAAAAAAATTAAAAGAAAAGCATTGGGTAAATCTTAATAATAAATAAATAATAATAATAATTTTACGCTATAGGCCTGCAAACCAAACTAAACAGAGGGTTAAGATTTGCTTCCTTCAGCATGAACACTGAAGATCAACTTGAGTAGAGCTGAACTTTCAAATGTTTTTTACTCGGCTAAACTGTAACCCATTGAGCTCGTAAAGCTGGGGACACGCTACAGGATTTAAAAATCTTTTCAGATGTAAAAAACATAATAATAAAGTGCACAGACCACACACACGAGGAGTCCCACAACAAATCACTGCTCGCGAGAAAGTTTCATTGGAGCCACGCCTCCCCAAACTCAGGGAGGCTCAGAGTTTGGCTAAAACGCCTGTAGTGTGTAACCAGCTTAAGACAGATCTCGCTGTGGCTAGTTCAAAATTATTCCATGATGGATACAGGCAAAGGAACGACAAGACTTTAAAGATGTACTCAAGTATTATAAAACTATTTTTGGAACTGACTCTGAACTGTTTACATTATTACACATTTATTCTAAACCCATTGCATTGCAGTCATTTGTTAGAAGCCAATCCACTGGACACTCACATGTGTTCTGTGGAGACCTGGTTGAGACCTTGGGCTAACTGGGAGGCCAGATTCTCATCTCGACAGCCCAGTAGACAGGTGACCTCCTCTGCGATCCTCCCATTGTACAAGAGGCTCTTAGTGGTGGTGGCCGGCAGAGGAGAGGGGAGGGGCAGCTGGTTCAACACTGGAACACAACCAAATTCGAAGGTTAGAAACCGTTATACAGTTGGGTTCTGTGTTTAGAAAAGGCATGACAAAAGGTCTATTATAAAGTTGGTCATCGCAGCATTGAACAAAAAACAAATACCGTCAAGCTTTGGTTCAACTAGGGATGCAACTAACGAATGCTTAGGTAAATTGGCCGATTACTTTTGCGATTAATCATTTGACTCCAAAAGGTGCATGGAAAGTTTATTTTTTATAAACTTTCTGCCCCCTGAAGCTGAACTGATGTCGTTTGAGGACGTCTGGATAGAGTAAACTTAAAGGTAATGTTTGTAGAAAGATCTTAGTCAAACACTCACAATATATGAACATGCCATTCCTCAAGATATAGTTTTTTGCAGTGTATCCCCTATACAGTGTTGCTGAGCAGTGTAATTAGATTACTTTTTTAGGAACGGAGTAATGTAACAGGATTACAATTGCAAAACTGGTCATCAGATTACAATTACTTTATCAAGTAATGATTCAATTATTTTTTGTAATATTTTAAGATGAAAACATTCATTTTCAGATTAAGGCCTGAGCAAAAGTCAAACACAGCTGCTGATTATGAAATATACAGTTTTTGATTTAAAAACTGTATATTATTCAGTAAACATTATTCAATCAAGTTACAGCCAAAGCAAGATTTACACTTCAATGAAGTTTATTCCAAAGCTCTGAGCAGCTGTTGCTTGATCCTTTTTTTAAACTAAAGTAAATAGTAATTCGTAATCGGATTAGTTAAAAAATAAAGTAATCACAGAAGTAACAAGATTACTTTTAGACGGAGTAATCAGTAGTTGGATTACTTTTATGCCCCAATATCTTTAGAGACAAAATGATTTTTCATCAAAAAATGTTGATGTAATTCTTGCTCTGCCTTAGTCTACATGTACCACAAACGATTCATCAATTACTAAAATAGTTGACAACGACTTGAATAGTCTATTAGTTGTCTAAATTAGGTGTTTCAGCCCTAGTTTTAACCACGCGTCTTAGAAAGACACATTAAAGGATGTGTTGTGGATGGAAAGTGGTCACTCACAGTCTGTAAGGCTAGCGATCCCAGCGAGAGTAGTGATGGGAACATGAGGCATATCCCCATTCATACTGAAGGTGAGGCTGGGAGTGTGTATGTACACAGTGGAACAGCAGGCGCTGGACAGCACCGTCCTCACATCTCCTGACTCCTGAAAACACACAACAGAGTCAGGACAACTGAATACATCACTATTATCATCATCACTCATTCATTCATTCATTACTAACGGGTAAACAACACTGGCTTTGTAACATGCACTGTGCTCCCTGGAGGTTTCTTTCTAGACTTTAAAGTACCCATAGGGAAATCCCTCCTCTGCATTTGACCCATCCTTCAATGCTAAATATTGGGCAAGCCATAAGGAGGAGTGGGCAGCAACCGGGAAACTAGATCCACATGTTGAGCCAAGCTAATGGTCAGGATCCCCTGGTTGAAGGATTAACCTACTGAGCATGTTTTGGGTTACATGCACAGGGAGAACATGCAAACTCCACACAGAAAGAGTTGCACGCTCTGGGAATCGAAGCTGCAACCTTATTACAGCGAGGGAAGAGCCACAATAAAATAAAGAAAAATTAAAAAAGTTGGCTGTTGCTCTGCATAAATCTAATAAAGAAGAGAAGGCTCAATATCCAACTCTCATGGTGCTCACATCACTGTACAATATGGAAACCTTTTCTCTGAAAATGTCCTGACAAGCCAGTGTCTTCATGTTGGCTGCAATGAATCTCCCTCAGTTTTTTTTCATCATGCGTCAACAAAATAGTGCATCTAGGCACTGGAGTTAGCACTTCGACATACTGTAAACGTCCATAGAAGCTACATTTGCATGGCTGTATGAAGCAGAACTTGCAAATCAGTAAACTGTACACAAAAATGCTACAACAACTTCAGGTAAAACACTAAATATAACACAAGCCTATAAACAATTCTGAAAGTTTTCACACGGTTTATTTGTTCTACGGGGAAAATGAATATCCTTAAGCTTTTTGAAACACACCAAAATGTAGTCAGTTTCATTGATTAAAGGCACTACAACTGTTTTTTTTTTTTAAATAACAAATAATGGAAGAGGGAGCGAGTAAAATAAATTGATAGTTGTGGAACAAACTAATTCCTAACTTTCCTTCTTAGAGATTTTGAGTTTATGAGCACATTTCACAAATGGCGGGGTCACTATTTAGGGTCATAGTCACAGAAATGCAAGAAAACTAGTCTGCAAACTCATGAAATTGACAATAAATGCTTAATATTTTGTTTTCAAGAAATGGATGCGTTTGCAATATAATTTCATCCCACTTCATTCCACTACTAGGAAAAAAATCAGGTATAGTCCCTTTAAGCAAGTTTTGGAAGTCCTGAGCATCTGAAAAACATACTGAGGAGCGCAATGGCACTGCTGCAGAAAGTCTTTCACTTTCACCTTACATTCACTTATGTCATTTCTTTTGGAGTTTTTCAGTGGCTTGGATAACTTTTCCGTGAACTATAAAAATATCAACTTGTGTTATGTGACCAAATATTGTACTTTCTAGTAAATTTTCAGTGACTTTCCACCAGAGCTCATATCAAAATAATAAGTAAGTAATCTGTATTTTGGTTAAATATGCAGTGATAATCATAATCTTGATTTTTGGACACAGATTATAAATGAGTAATAAGATACAATTGTTGACAACAAAAATGAACAAGCACTGAACAAGTCAACAACAAATACCTTTTTGAAGAATCCTCTGCAGCCTTTGGTGGACACACTGACATCTCAGAAAGGAGCTGCCCGCTCCTGCAATCTGTAGAAAAAACATAAGACTATTTACAAAGGGGAAGCGATCGGGAAATAACAAGAGTCAATTTGCATATCGTATAAAATGATGCATGTGTAGATTAACGCGTTTCAGTGGCGGACCGTGGCACAGTGCACTCTAGCGTGGAGCAATTGTAAACACAGCGTGAATTTTCAGATATTAAACACATGCAACAATCGTGTATAGTAAACATGAGTTCTGCTAGCATCACGTTAGCCTCGGTAACACGCAGGGCCAGGGCTGACAGCTGGACTGACAGGCAGGAGGGAGGCAGCACAAAGGAGCAGATGCACTGTGATGGTGGCGGCATCCTACAGCAGCCAAATAACAACATGCAACTGCATTTACTGTGCTGTAGCTGGTCTGCTGTTCCGGTCAGCTGTGGTATAATAATATAGCAACTGTTTATTTTGAGGATGCGCTGAGAAGTTTCCGCGAGTGAAAACAGTACGTCAGCAATATTTAACAACAAAAACAATGCACTGGAAGCATGTCTGAGTTTATTGCACTTCTTTTGCAAGTTGCTGAGAGCCAATTACAGCCAACACTTTTCCAGATAACTACCAACAACATTGCAATGCAATGACGGACATAATATTTCCACTTCGGACTGTTGCGAACATTTTGCAGCTACAAACAATTATAGCTAGTCGTAATTTAATAATTAGCTATTTATGCTAACTAGCATCAACATTTGAAGTAGTTTAATAGCTTTCACTACACTTCAAGGGACCATCATTCAAATGTTTATGAATCGATACGTGGGGATGTGTGTGCAATGTGCGCGAGTTAAATCTTATGTAGAAAAGATGTCGAGACTGTGAAGAGGGTAAATACAGTGGTACAGTTGTGAAGAGGGTAAATACACTGGTACAGTGTCTAATTCTGTGGCAACGGCCCAATCCTCGGACTCGACAAATGACATCCAGTTGAGGCCGTGAGCCTCGGAACAGCAAAACACACCTAGCTACAGCTATAGCCTGGCTGCTGATAGCTCTAGCCTGGCTGCTGCTAGTGCGCTAGCTTCCGTTACCTCCCGGTCAACGATTAACGACGCTGTAGGTGGTCCCATAGCAAAACATTCATTTGTGCTAATGTTTATAAAAGCTCTTAAAATGCGTGCATTTGCAAACATGACTACTTGGGCGCATTTACCTTCGGATGTTGCGTTCAAAGGGAGGGGAATGTTTTAGCTTGGTTTGTGTCCGTATCTCTAGCTCCCCCTTTCTTCTCTCGCAGCTCCTCCAGAAGGAACTGGGTTGGCTTGGCAGCTAGCTGTTCAGCTAGCCTGTAGCTAGCCTGTAGCTATCAACAATAATCCGGGTCGGAGTGATTGGCTCTTCTTCCGTCATTCAAAGGTGAATGTTTTAACGTACATCGTTGTCGAAACATTCGTTCTTCGCCGTTTTAGTCGGTCAGCACCGACATTAACTAAAAGTTGAGCTAATTTCGACAATAAAAGAGAAATATGACGATTGTTGCGATCATCAAGAGGCTCTCCTCTCGTAGAACAAAATGCCGACCGGAAGTTGTGCCGTCTGATTGAGCAAAGATCTCAGGAGTGACTCCCTCCATCGGCGCCAAACAAAATGCCAGGCCTCGTTTCAGGTCGCGTCCACCAGAGGGCGCTGCACGACAACTTTCTTTTCACAGTCCTCCAGCAGCCAGCGGTCAACAGCGGCGTTAGAAGAGTCGGTCACATTGATGCACGTGCAAACATTTTATAACTGATGATATTAATCAGTGCAACAGAGAATCTCGTGTTCTGTTTTATTCTGATTATGCAATGGGCAATTCCTGAAATAGCTTGGTTGCCATGGTTTCCAAGTGCATTTTTCAGGTGGAAGAAGGACGGTGGGACAAATTTCTGCTAAAGCTGCTTTAGCAGAAATTTTGTCTTCTTCCAACTGAAAAATGCACTTGGAAACCATGGCAACCAAGCTATTTCAGAAATTGGCCATTCTGGCGTTTTAGTTTATATTTAAGAAAAGATAATACTAAATTTACTACAAGTAAAGCCTTTTTCAAGTGTCAAATTCACTTCTTGAGAAAGGCTTTTTGTTGGAGCCGATAGGCGTGGAAGAAACCAGCAACATGTTTTAAAAGATTTCAGTATTAGCACAGTACAATAAAGGCTTTTTAGAAAATGTAAATAGAGCATTCCCAATTTCTGAATTAGCTTGGTTGTCATGGTTTCCAATTGCATTCAGCAGTTAGAACAGCGGCCGGTGGGACAAATTCCTGTTACAGCTGTTTGGTTTTGCATTAAAGTGCTGCCAATAATGTGAACGGTAGAAAGAAAAAGTAATACACCTGTACAGCACAAAAACTGACCTCACATTAAACTTTCCTTGAATTTCTCTTTTACTGGTAACCCCTTTACCAGTTTACTCAACATGACTTTGGTGCTGGTTCCATAATCTCAGCATAAACCATCCAAGCTGCTCCGTTTTGTATGGTCTGTAACCTTTTTAACACAGTCGCTGCAGCATTTGGCCAGACGAATGAACAATAGTCAAAATATGACAGAACCAAGGCTTGGGTCATTTGTTTATATGATTTCCATATTAGAATATGATTGTTTTTTTTATAGTGATACTGTTATTACATGTTTCTTCCAGGGTAATGTGTGATGCCTAAACGTTTTCACTGCAAAAAGTGATCGAAAAATAGGTCATTGAAATAAGTACATTTGCTCCTAATTTGAGCAGGTAAGCAAAAGTATCTGTCAATGAGTATTTTGACACTTCAATTAAGAAAATAATATACATTGCTCTGGAAATGAGATATTAAATCTAATTTTACTGTAAATAAATAGATTTTTTCTTATTTTATTTTTTCAGTTAGTCAGATCAATTTTATTTTTGAACTTCTATTAGTCTTTGTTTATATACTTCAAGTGCACATGACACAATAGACTAAAGGTCCACCAAAAACATAATGAACACTGTTACATTTAAGATATTTTTAGACTTTTTCTTTCTTTTTTTCAATGCAAAGTCTTATTCAATTGGCAGATTTTTTACTTGACTTTGACAGAATCAGAATCTGATTGACAAGTCAGAATTACTCAAACTATGGTTAAATATACTTAATTCCAGTAATTTCAATTTATCAAGATATCATTTTTTGCAGTGTTGCCATTTCACCTGCACCATTTGTGATTGAGTCAAACACCGTTGTCTTTGTTCAGTGTTTAAAAAAAAAAACAGTAATAACTAGTCATTCCAAGTTGTTTTCCTTATTTATTAGGCAAAAAGCGATTACATACAATTATGCATTATTCTGTGCATGCAAAAAAGGTAATACAAAAGCTATTTATAAACAGATGAATGAATAATGTCCTCTCAGGTAAAAGTAAAACATTTGGTCCATTAAACCAGCCATTTGTACAATTGTAGATCTTACATCAGTCCTAATTCTGAAAAATCTTACACAACTTACACAAAACTGCATTGCACAATTTAAATGTACTATTATCTACATGTATCTACAATTCTCTATACAAAATAATGTAAGTATTCTATACAAATTGATTTCTAATCAATTAGTTGAAATCAAACCCGACACACACGTACAGTAATGGGATAGAAAAGAGAAGGCACCATTTAATTCCATTAATAAAAACACAGATTTACATTTTTCAGGACATTGACTAGATAATCATTAACCTAAATGCAGTGTTGGGCAAGTTACTTAAAAATTGTAATATATTCTATATTACTAGTTACAGCTTTAAAAATGTAACATATTTGTATTACATATTACTGTCTCAAAAATGTAACTCAGTTACACTACTTTGAGTTACTTTTAGCAAAATATAAACTGAAAAAAGGGAGAATAATTGCACCGAGCTAAAGTGTAATCAAAGATTTCCTTTTCCTCAGTCGTCTCCATTCTCTCGTGTTTTGTTTTGACGAAATTTCTTCACAAGTCTCTTCTACGCCAGTGTCCAACTTGATTTAGCGCTGCATCTTATTTGGGGGGAGTTGCACTTGTAACTTCAGTTACTTCAATTGTAATAACTAATATATTGCTGTATTTTGTTTAAGTAACATACTATATTCCTCAGTTACTGAAAAAAGTAATATATTCCTGTAACTAGTTACGTTTGTAATGAGTTACTCCCAACACTGCCTAAATGTCATTGGGTAAATATCATGTTTAAACACAGTTTTGATCATTTGATTGAAGTCTTCAAATGTAAGCCTCATATTAGTGGGAGCGTTTGGTGTTCCAGCACAAATGATTGTGATGTAGATTTGGATTTACAGCTCGAAATTTTAAGATTGGTGACGCTTGTGCAATGACTGCTTCAGAAAGCTCTAATACGGTAAGCCTATGTGCAGCTCGAAACCAATGCTCGAAACACACTGTAATAGTTCCAAAACAGAACGAACTGTACGTAGGCTACAGGTCATTTTGCATGCCATCTAACAATGTAACAGTTTAACTCAATGTGATCAAAAGTAAATATATTTCTAAGAAAAGAAAAAGAAAAGAACCGTTTTAAGTAAAAATAATTGGAAACATCTGTACATGCAACAGCACTGGCCTCTAGTGGCTAATTCCAGTCATTACAATCCAGTAATTCCAAACAAAACGGCCACCAACTTTCTGTATTTCGAGTAGAGCAAAGTCGTTTTGCCCCAAAAGAATATTGTAAAAGCAGCAACGTGAAAAAAAAACAAAAACAGAAGACATTGCTGCATGTTGTCTGCATTTCAGCCTTTCACAGACAGTTGTACTCACAAACTTCAGGTCGTGCAAATGGGGACCACCTGCTTATATGTACACAAACCCACCCAAAGGGGACATTATCAGGGTCCTATGTGCTGAGACTCAGCTGTCCAGAGGAAGCAAGGGCCCATTGGTGACCACCAGAGTACTGTGTGTCTCTCATTCAAAGAGAGTGTGTCCACTACATGTTTATGCTTCACTTTCTGCATGTTTGCAAGAGCTTGAAACAGCAGCTAACAGTTTAAATCCATCGTCCTGGTTCTGTTACGGTTTGAGAACGGGGAAATGAGGCACAGCACCTTGAACGAAAATGTTTTTTTACAGCATATGAAATGCAGGCTTTCTCTTTAGTAACACAAATGCTTAGTAATAAACTGCACCACAGTCGTATGGCACGCCACATAAGCGTCTGGAGGCTAGAACTACAGCAAGCCTTTATTTGATTTACGATTCATGAAAACGTTGCATATTATAACCAAAACATCCGTTGGAAAGATCATGCAACAGCAAACCAATTTCATAGTATATCTCCTCCTCAATGTTCTACCTTTAATATAAAGATACTAAACAACTTGGCTCATGTTACAACATAGCTAGCATTACATTTGTGAACCGTTTAGTGGAAGACACACGTGGGCCTCAGTCGGTTGTGTTCACATGACGAGACAACATTGTCCAGAGTTCACGGTAAAGCAGAGATGGAGGGCAGGTCAGAATTATGTAGTATTTATATAGTTCTTTATCACTTCATTGTCAAACATGATCCGTCTGTGTACAATTGTTAAGAATCCCACTGACCCATGCTCGGTTATAACTAGTAGTAATAGCCCTATGACATCACTCTTTTTAAAGAATATGTCATGTTTTCCTCATTAATTTCATATTGATTTACACATAAAGTGCAAATAATAGTCACAACACTGCAAAAAATGATATCTTAACGTTAAAATTCCTGAATTTGAGTAAGTCTGACCAGATTTGTTCAGTTCATTTAAACTCAACTTATTTTTATGTGACTAATGTAGACAACCTTTAAAGGCCCCGCTGTAGTGTCACTGATGACCCCCAGGAGGCCCCAGACCACACTTTGGGAATACACACTATCTTTATTTATTTCTCTGTAATTATTAGGGCTTTGCAGAGAACTGGTTCAAAGCTCTTCTCCATGAGCACAAATCAATTAAGATGATGTTATTTTTTACAGCCAAAAGGTGTTGGAATCAATAAGAAAAGTATTGTTCCATAGTTCTGCTGACCCCTGCCCTCCATCTTGAGCTTTGACATCATCATATTGTAGATCGTGAACGTAACCTATTGATAACATGGTTCAAAACAGTGCAATAGCTTCCCTAAGAACGCATGGGCCAGTTTTCCCACTACATCTTGGTCTCGCTGTTACGCAGTTTCTCGTTCTCGTGGTCGTTCTCCTGGCTTATGAGCTGGTAGGGTTTCTTGTCAGCCTCCTCCAACACGGAATTGCCAACCTCCGGATCCTTCTTGTGCAATTCGTGACGAGACAAATGTTCCACTATCCCGGCCCCGATGGAGTCTCCCAGCACATTCGTGACTGTGCGCAATCGGTCCCTTGAGCAAACACACACAGAGAGACAAGACGTTCAGCTTTCAAAAGTTGATCAGACTTTTAAGCTCAAGACAGTTAAGCCTGGTTCACACGGCAGGATGATTAGTCCGATTTTATTACAATTTACGATTGTCCCCTTCTGACAATCGTAAGGACGCTCCGATTGTCTTAAGATAATCTTATTAGATATTCCTGCCGTGTGGTGTGTTACGACGGCTCTCGTCTGCTCGGAAAGACCTTGCGACCGCTCCGACCGCAAATCTGGGATATTCAACATGTTGGATTGTTTTGGCCCGATTTCCCTTCGTGTGTGGTGTGCCCCGAGCACGCAGCTGTTGACTGTGGTGTGTAGACAATCAGAACGTGAGGTGATGAGTAGGGATGCACCGATCTGATACTGGTATCGGATATCGGAACCAATACCGGGAAAAAAACAATATCGGGCATTGATACCAAATATCCGATACTGAACCGATACCTTCACCAACTTAATCTAAGTGAATATGGACATGCTGTATGTCATTTGAAAGCTGTTAATCTATCTGTAGAATTCAGGCATTGAATGTGTTACACTCCGCAATACTACGTGTAATCACTGCTCAAAATACTGCAGTTAGCAGAAGTATGCTAGTGCTAGCTTCAACCAATCGCGACTGGGACAGAAGCTGACTTAGTAGTCACATCTAAAGTAGTGAAATAAGTGAATATTAGTCACTAGTGAAGGTCTCTGTTTGTATTTTAGAAATGCTGTTACAGAACTACTGATATAACTAACATTTTTACAATGCATTAATTATCAGAACACTTTATGTTGGAAGTTGTTTATATTAATATAAAAAAAACCTTGCTTTTTCACTCAATGCAAACCAGTTTCTTTACATCAACAGCAAAGATGTCATCTACAAATCTACTATTGTGAAATTCTCACAGTATCGGTTGATATCGGGTATCAGTAGATACTCAAACCCCAAGTATCATAGCGGAAGCAAAAAAGCTGGATCGGTGCATCTGTGGTGATGATCATGGTCATGGTGCACCAGAAGGGCCGCTGGATGTCGGAGATGGAGGACCAACTCAACGTGAATGTTTGTACAATGTTTTCTGTTAAAAACAAACTGCATCTTCTTCGTCCGCCATGTTTGTTTACTCTGAAGTCATCTCGATCTCGAGAGGTTTTGCCAGATCTCCCGTTGACCTGGGAGTGTTCGTGAGTGAAATCGGTTTGTGTGTGATGTGTTGCTGTGTGATGTGTTGATGTGGCTGCACACCACACACTGTACGATCAAAACTGTTAGCCACGATTTGTGTGGGCTCTCTCAGGTTTGGAAAATCGTGCCGTGTGGACCAGGCTTTACTCAGTATTTGAGTGAGATATTAAACTACGGTCTACCTTCCTCTACACAGGGGTTTTAACTATCTCTACTCTGAAAAAAACACATGGATTTCATTAACTTTGTGCAGCAATACGACTAGAAGCATATTTAAGATACTTGAGGAAATGTAACCAGAGGAGAACTCCAGAAGGAGGTGGGTGTGAGTGAATAAAAACCACATGGGTCGAGGGGAGGCCACCAACTGTTCTAAATCTCAAAAGCCAAACACAATTAAAACAATATTTGACTTGTTATGTAAACATTTTTGCGACACCACAGAGGCCATACATACAGGAACCAATCGACGGCAATGATGAGCGTGATGTCATCGGTGGGCAGGCCGACAGATGTTAGCACTATCACCATGGTAACCAGTCCAGCCTGAGGGATCCCAGCTGCGCCGATGCTAGCTGCCGTGGCTGTGATGCTACGGAGGAGAGAGGGAGAATTGTAACTATTGTGAAGTGACGTGTATTCAAAGCCGTTAGTTGTTCTTCCAGATTGGACCTTGTGGTCATTGGCTTGAAAATGCCTCAATTAGGTTTGGTAAAGAAACAGTCTTGGCATACCAAAGGAAAAGTAGCCGCAGAGGAGGTAAATGCTGCACAACAGAGCACTACCATAACTCATTCATGTGCATGTTATTACGTTTGTTCCAAGACACACATTTGTAAAGCCAATTGTATTTCAAAAACATTTTTAAAGGACTGATTTTAAACCAGGGGTGTCAAACTCATTTTGGGCCGGATACAGTTTATTGTAAACCAGAAAACACCATTGAGAAAACATCTTCAATAAATTAATAGTAATAATGTGCACTGTAATTCAGCACATTTGATTGACATTTTAGAATAGTGCTGATTTGGTCAAAGCCCTACAGGACTGTAGCCTGATAAATCATAATAATGGCTTACACTTGTATTGCACTCTGTCAGGGCCAGAGCCAGGATTTTTACAAATATTGAGGCCAGAATATATTTTATAAACCCAGTAAATTTTGAATTACACAGATGTAATTTAGTGCAATCTCGGGTTTATTTTAGATAATCTTCAGTCTTTATACACAATGATAAAAATGAGAACACAGGCTACATTATTATTACTTTACTCTTAACTTTTAAATAGACCATTGCTTTTTTTTTATAGCAACTAAAAGACAAAAACCAAAACTTTGACCAGTAACCAGAACACCTGCACTATTTTACTATTATTTTGGCTACCCCCTAGTGGCTGGATTGAGCATTTTGGTCATGAAATGATAATAACTCCTCACACGAATGGGCTCTTGCGTACCCCTTGGGCCTTTTATTTAAACTCCGAGTACTCTCCTACCTCAATGGTTTTGATGATTAGCTGGAAAGGGATTGACTAAAACTAAAAAGGCTACGAAATACTCTCAAACTGTCACTCGTTACAGTTAACTGTCTTTGAACATACATAATAATAAAACATACAGTTCAATTTGATCTTATTTTGTATCTGAAATTATTCCAAGTACCCCCTTTTAAGCACTTGCGTACCCCCAAGGGTCCCCGTACCCTTGGTTGGGAAACACTGGGCTAGACTACTTTTGTTTTTCCATTTGACACCCCTGTTTTAAACTATGTATAAGAGTCAATTTGCAAAAACAAAAATCAATGTACGCTTGTAATTAGATTTTTAGCAATGTTTTTAATAACAAGATCTATTTTAGCGCCTCCGAAATATTAAGTAACTTGTTATTGATCAAACTGATTCAACTTTAGCTTTACTAGTGTCACATGTAGAGTCTGGTAATAAAAACCTAAAACAATTTCGGAGATGTCTGCTTTTGCAAATTAACTCTTCACATTATTCTGCAGGTAGATATTCTTTCTTTTCGCTCAATTTAATCATAGAACCAGGAAAAATGGAGAAGACTTTTTACTCCTAAAACATAAGAAACACATGCTTTTTGAAAATGATATTTAAAATGCAATAGCCACAACACGTATGTGAAGACAAGATATGAATCAGCCTTGGGAGGGAGCCGCTCATACATTCTGTTCAAAATTAATTTCACTCACAAGTTTGGTGTCGATCCAATCAGATGCTTCCCTGCAGCACAACACTCAGACATAAAAGATCTCTTAAGTATTCTCCTATACTTCTTCTGAACACACTCTATACCTTCCCTCATCTCTGATAATAATGATAGAGCTGTATGATTATACTATCGCCTGTTATTATTATATTATAGCCTGTTGATTCTGCAGATCAGCACCAGGTTTACACGCAGACCTAAAATCTGATCTCTGGAGTTGTTAGATTATCAAAGTGGCATGTACACAACATAATCTGTGATGGATATAATCTGATTTCTTTCTGATCTTTCACACTTGAAAATATGATAAAGAGGAAAAATGAGCAAAAAGACAAGCTAAGCATTGTAACACAGACATAGATTAAAAGATTTCATTCAATTGTTTGGATTCATTTTGCCAGCTCCACCTGGTTTTGCAGATGGAGCTGACTGATGTGAGGGCGAGCTGAGTTCTGTTGCTCTAAAAATCCATCATGTTAAACCCAGAGTTTTGGATAATCAGGTTTCTGAAGTGAAAATAAACGCATTAGATCTGATTATTGGGTTATCTGATAACTCCAGTTATATGATTTTATAATATAAACGTAGCCACTGTTTGAGTGTCCTTCTGTGATTTTACTTGTTCTTAGTTTGATCAGAACAGACCTTGCATGTCTGACTCCTAACTGAAGGTGCCCACACACTAGAGGATTTTTAATGTTTTGAGACTAAAGATCTGTGCACAGACCACACACACTTAAGGACAGACATGAGGACACACACACACACACACACACACACACACATATGAGGAGTCCCACCACAGATCACGCCATGAGAGAAAGTGTTTATTGAGCCACGCCTCCTCAGACTAAAAATCTGGCTAAAAATCCTCTAGTGTGTGTCCAGCTTTAGTCACATGAGACAAGGTCCTAAACTAGAAGTCTTTGTATAGGGTGCTACACATGACGTCACCTCTCCAAAGTCGGCCTAGTTACTTTACTGTTTAAGTTTCTTCTATTTCTGAAGAAGGAAGCAGTATGGCTTTCGAAACATGTTAAGGTAAATTAATAACACATCGCTTACCTTATTGTCTGATATAGAAGAAACATAAAGTATAGAAAATATCTGGATAACATACAAATTTGCTCAGCTCATTTTGTTGCATCGGTATTTGCTTTTATTCAACTGTTAGCAATTATTTGTAGTAGCAAATATTAATAAAAAATGCACGCTTTTCTTGAGACTTTCATGCCTGTGTGTAACAATTACAGAGCTATAACTTTATAACTTGAAATATAACAACTAATGTCTGTTTTGTATAAGAGCATTCATTTACGGGAGGCAAGATTACAATTCGCTGCTGAACAAGCTGGGATCCATGTCGTATGGATGTTCATTCCTGATTGAGTTTGTTCATGTAACAATCTTTTTCGTTGGCGTCTAGTCTTTCTCTATATATCTGGTCAACTGTGTGGTAAGTTTTGGAGTGCAATGTCAAGGGTAATTGCAAAAATTAGAGGTTTTTGCCCATAATTGTATACCACGTCTCGTTAATTGGAGTGAGCTATATCTCCGTCATGGCGGCGCATCCAGGTCTTCGCCAGATTTATGACGTTCGTGAACCCACCCAATGGGAATAGTGTATAGTCTTATAGTCTGGCTACTAGGCTAGCTATTTAGGTCTCTGCAGACGGCCTGTAGTCTCTGAAATAATGAGTCCATCACAAATATGTTTTCTTGTTATGATAATTCACACCAGAATACATTTGGGCACATTTCTGACCATCAGCCTAATGTTTTTGATACACATTTACTAAATAGTATATAAAGGTACAGAATAATGTTGTGTGTGTTTTTATTTGCATACCTAATGGTGAGAACCTGTCCGAAGTTAAGGTCATAATTGTTAACCTGAGCAATAAAGATGGCTGCCAGGGCTTCGTAGAGCGCTGTACCATCCATGTTGATGGTGGCGCCAACAGGAAGCACAAAACGGGTCACGCGCTTGTCCACTTTATTGTTTTCCTCCAGACATTTGAAGGTAATGGGCAAAGTGGCAGAGCTGGGAGAAAAAGAACAAACGATTTGCTGAGGCTTATACACGAGGAAAATGCGTTTGATTATCTTCGTGAGAACGGGCGAATACCTCGAAGAAGTTCCCAGAGCGGTGATGAGCGCTTGCATCAGCCCCCCGATGAACACGAAGGGGTTTTTCCTGGTGACCACGAAGTAGAGCGTGGGCAGCACCAGTATGGCGTGCATCAGGAGGCCACAGATGACAGTGACCGTGTACATGGCCAGCTGACCCCCCATTTCCGTGATATCATCCATCTCCATGATCTTACCGGCGATCAGGAACAGGATACCAACTGGAGCGTACCTGATCGACACAAACGAGAGCACGAGTTATGGCTGAACTATTTTACATTGAAATAAACATTTGAGAGAAGACTAAAATATGAACCGCTAAACTAATACAAGAATGACATGTTTTAGCTTTATATGAACCTGTACAGCGCGTTGGGGGAAAAGAGGAAAGGATATTTCAAAAAGAGATCTCAATAATAACTCATTCCTTTCTCCCAGATCACTTTGAGCTTAGTTTAAGATAAATCTGAGCCTACCGCTTGTTGCTCCTGTTGCTTCATTTTGTCTCCTGAGCAAAAGACTGTACAAAATCTCAGACTAGACTCCTGCTTAGATTTTAAAGAGATCTTCATTTTTCCTGATCTAAATCTCACATTTTCTCCACGTTTAATGGGCCTCATTCACGAAAGAAACTTACGAACAAATTTGTTCTTAGCTGATAGAGCTCTTCTGGAAGAACAAATCCTAAGAACAGTCAGGAGGATTCTAACGCACAAAGAATCATCTGTCTTTAAGAACATTTTTATCTTCGTAAGAACGCTTCGTGAGTCAGACTTAAGTTTTTCTTAAGTTTCTCCTAAGTTGTACTTAAGAACTTTTTCTTAATAAAATATTCATGAATGAGGCCCATTGTTTTCTATTTGTCTCAAAGACATCACAGAGATTTCAGATTAAACTGAAAATAATCTAATTTTAAGGTTGTCCTTTTCTCATGTTTTTCTTACAATAATCTTAAATTTCTTGCAGCAATAACATTGAGTACAGTAAAAAGAAGTAAAGACAAATTACATTTGTCTTGCTGCTGCTGTAGAAACCCTGTCAAATATTTTATGGTGCATTCAAAAGTATTTAATAAACTACCGTTTTGAATTTACAAGCTTGATATTTCTTTCTCCATATTGGTTTTTTTGTCTCCATGGAAGACATTATTGAGGCATTAAAACAAATTCTCCAATGTGTCTCCAGGTCTCTCTGGTCTCAACTGTTGCTCTGAGTGAATTTTAGGAGAAACAAATTAGAAACAAAATCAGATAGAACTAAAATGAGACTAAAATGAGAATCACATTTTGTCTCCATGAGCTTAAGAATAGACACATTTCAGCAATAAAATTTGCATGTTCCTTAAAAGGGCAAAAAGGTGGGAAGCTCCGCCCTCAAGCCTCCATAGTTCCATACTCATGGGTTAATTAAAGCTGGCTAAAAATGCCTTTATACAAAAAACAGCGAGCTTAAAAATATTACACCTCCCTCAGTGTTGTCACCACTCGTTACCTAGTTAGAGTACTCAGATTAGTTTTGTAGAGTAACGTAATCTAGTACTAGCTACTTATACAACAACGTAATTTGTTATTTTGAGGCATCTTCTCTCAGCACTTCCTGCTCCCGGTGTGACAGTGCAGGGTCTGAGCAACAGAGAGAGGAGGAGCTGCACTTTGTTTCATCAGAGTCTCGGTGAGTGTGTTTATGTCATTGTTCCCTTGATTTGTTTCTCAAAATAGCGGAGCTTCTCAGCACATTTGTTAGAAACTCTCGAACGCGGCCCGCTGTCATATGTGAATTTCAGACCCAAAATAAGTTTGACACCACTGGTTTAGCGAAGACTCATTCATTGCTAGTTAAGGATGTTAGCTTGTCATAGTTAGTCAGTATAAAAACATAAATAAAGCTCAGAGAAGCTGATTTATCACACTATTATTTCTGCTTTTACTGATACCAAGCAGTTGTTTGTGTAGTTTAGCTTCTACGGCGGCTCAGTTTGTGAAACGGAGCTTTCAGCGTTGAAAAAACAAACGCCAAATAAAGGGTTAATTTCATAATTAAGTAGCGCAGTAACGTAACAAGTTACTGAAGTAACGCTACCCAACACTGGTTGTCACAGGAGGAAAAGCCACCTTTAGACAAAAGAGTATCATCAGGAGCCAGGCGTCTTAAGGTGGCCACACACTAGAGGATTTTTAGCCAGATTTTTAGTCCGAGGAGGCGTGGCTCAATAAAAACTTTCTCTCATGGCATGATCTGTGGTGGTGTGTGTGTGTGTGTCCTCATGTCTGTCCTTAAGTGTGTGTTGTCTTTGCACAGATCTTTAGTCTCAAAAGATTAAAAATACTCTAGTGTATGGCTACCTTAAGCTGCTTTTAACGCGTGGACAGTCCCCATAGGATTCCATGGTATAAAGTTCTTTCCGGAGTCGTCCCAAGCCACTATTGCAGCAATGTCACGAGTACCAAAGGGAAGGCCCATCCTCGCCCTGTTGCTTGTGACTCTGACTCTTTCATTCACTCACCACATAATGATAGCCACCAGCCTCATGATGGCCTCGTTGAGACAGTCGAAGAAGTCTTTGAGCGGCTGGCCCTGCTCCCTCATGCTGCCGATGATCAGCCCGAAGCACATGGAGAACACCACCAGTCCCAGCGCATTGATCCCGTTCACTGTGTTCGGCACTGGAATCATCTCCTCCCGGGAAATCAGCTCACTCCCGTTCAGCGAGAATATGGAGTCGTTTATGGTTATCTTCACCTGGATCACCCTCTTGGCATACTGGGTCTTGTACTGATGAGACAAGCAATAATGCAATATAAAATTACTTCAGATGCAAAAACATTTACAGTACATGAAATCTGATTGTAAATGATGTTACCTGTTTGGTGCAAGCCTCAACGATATTTGGGGGGAACATGTTTCTGGAAAAGAAGTTAAAACAGTAAGTTATGTATTGCTATTTTATGTTATACATTTTTACCTTTACCTGGAAACCTTATTCTCTGTTCCATCATCGGTGCCATTAAGCTTACAGAAGCCAGATTTTTGGAAGCTTATTACAACATTACTGTGCAAAATAACATTTGCACAGTTCTATCAAAGTGGAATGGCTCCTGTTTATATAATCCTCGTTTGTGAAGAGGATAATATTGTGGGTGTTTACTGCTAACCTTGTTTTAGCCAATCAAAGCCAAATCTCAAAACATAGCTATACAAAGCTCTAAAGCTAATAAATATTTAGTTATTAAATTATATATATTTATATGGACTCTTATTCATGTGTGTAGTTTGTAGCAGCTCCCATTGCTGCCATGTGGTTTATTCTTAGGGTTAGGGTGAGTTTCGACTGCTCACATCGGGCAAAATGGTCAAAATACTAAAACTAATACAGGTACAGAAACAGAAACAGCTTTGTTAAGTGACTGCACTTAATGCACTACTATGATGATACTTATGTTTATTTCTTTATTTGCTATTTTCAAAGGTCATTGTTTTTAGTTCACAAACACTGTTGGTTTTTATATACTGTAACTTTGTGTAAATTCTCAAAAGGCTTCTCATCTCTTTTATCTGTGCACTGCTGTCACTTCAGTTGTATTAGATATTAGACTAGGTGAAAATAGCGCAGATATTATACGGTTTTCAAGTACAAATATTCATGTTTGCTCATTTTAGGTCACTTTAGTGTGTCAAAAGTCATAACATCAGTTCTGAATATTGAGATGGCTGAGAAAAAGCGAAGTGTTGTAGGACTGCAAAAACCATTACCATTAGAACAAAGGTGGGCAAACTAAGGCCCAGGGACCAAATGTGGCCCTCTTGGCCCTTCAATCAGGCCTGCAAAGCATGATATGCATTGGTTAAAAAGGGTGAAAGCCATGTTGTCACTGACATAAAAAAAAGACAGTTCATAGCTGCTGCTGAAAATAGCAACAAAATTAATTGGATCCACTGGCAGGGGAGGAAGCCCGTCAGACCTGCCAGACCCAAGTGTATTGTGAGGATCTGTTGGGAACGTCTGGTAGAACCCTCTGTCAACAGGGGCTTCAACTCCCATCTCTGGGAGAGCTTCTCTCAGATCCCGGGGGAGGTTGGAGACATGAAATCAGGGTGGACAATAGATGCGTTTCCATCACTTGATTTTAATGCGCATTTTGAAGTTTCGCATAATTAGCAGGTGATGGAAACACCGAAATTCGCAATTAAATCCTAAATTCGCATAAAATGTTTTTGCGCTCTCTTGAGGTGCTTTTTGATTTATTCGCAAAACAGTTGATGCGCATTTTGTGACATGGAAACGCATTCTGTCGAATTAATGTGGCGAAGCGAATACACGTAAGCTGCTGTTAGCGTCGTTTCTATGGCAACATGGCGGCCGCAACAACTAGGTTTGTCTGGACGGAGGATGAGATCAAAACTTTCCTTAAAATCATCCAAGAAAAAAAAATGT
>OMNZ01110432.1:0-12049 GCA_900303255.1 Lesueurigobius sanzi
GCCTAGACCCTCATTTTTGTATTTTAGACAAACTTATGCTGTAAAATGAGTTGAGCAATGTCTAGGGAGACCAGATGTTTCACATTAAAAACTGGGACAAGAATATATTCTTTTGGGGGGCATATTGTGACGACCTTTTCCCATGTTGAACGGTAAAACTGTTGGTTTGTGAAATTCCATTGTCAATTAATGACCAAATTAGCTTGAGGTGGTAGACAATGGAGCTGTAGAAACTTTATGTTTGACGGACACGTGGCCAAAAGTCATAACGTATCAAGTAAATATGCTGCAATGGATATTTTTCATCATTTTCTTGCATTTTTCTCATGTTTTAATTTTTTTGTCATTTTGTTTTTCGTCCATTTTTAAATATTTTTCCTCAATTTCTCTGTAATGTTTCTTGCTTTTTTTGTAATTTTGTCATTATGCATTTTTTCTCATATTTTTTCAGCATTTTTCTAATGTTTTCTTATATGTTTTTTGTCACATTTTTCGTCTTGGCCAAAAGTCATTAAGTATCAACTAAATATGCTGTTTTGGACGAGGCACTGGTGAAAAAACTGGGACAACTGGGACAGAGGTGTGTGTAAAACTGGGACAAATTAATGGTTTCAGATAAATTCCCAGGGACATGGGACAGAGGGCTAAAAACTGGGACTGTCCCGGGTAAACTGGGACGTCTGGTCACCCTAGCAATGTCCTTATTTTCCAAGAACTTTGGATTTAATGCCAGTTTGAATTCTATTTAAAGGGACTCAACGGAGGTTGTCCATTTTCATACTCGTGACTGCCACCTCTGGCCGTCCGCGTAACTGCAGTCTCCATGTTAAGCTGGTGAATAACTGCTGACTCGGCCCGAACACGCAACTTTAGAGTGACAGTGCAGGCTTATAGCGCCAATTTGGTGGGATAGATGTGGGCTCACAGTACAGCGCGGGACATTGCTGGAGCATGTAGGGGGTGGATTTTTTTATTTATTTTTTTATTTGAACTTCCATAGAGTCCCTTTAATGCTTTTTACTTGACATTTAAAGCCTTATTTTTGACATAATTCATTTAATGACTTTTAATGCTTTTTAATGCCCCGCGGAAACCCTGGATCTTTATCCAAAGACCTTCATCAGCGAATGAGCTGGATTTGACACGCTTGTGGGTCTGTAAGGAGAAGCCAGCAGGAGGAGTTAACCTCTAAGTCCCACCTCTCGATCGAAATGCCCTACACTTCAACTACAGAGTACAGATGAAGACTGAAGAATCTCTATACGATGGACAACTCCTGTACGACAGAGAACTTACACAGATAACTTATCGGGCAAAAACTGAAAAATTTCATGAATACAGTACTAGTCATGACAATTTGTTGTCATGGCTGTTTTTAGAAGCATCAAGGAACAAGCATCCTCAAGAAAAAACATTTTTTACACGAGCATGACAAGAATCCTCATAATTACTACTTATAACATATTCTCCTCAGAGCTTATGCAGTATCGGTTGCGCGAATACACAATGATTTAATATCTACCAACCCTGTATAACCCTGTATATTCTTTGTCTGTCTATTCTGGGTATTTCCCCACTGACCTCGTCCTTGCCAGTATCGATTGAGTCTGTTTGCTCAAACAAACAGTCACTTGTCAAATACACTGTTTCACCTGTTTCCTGTTGAGTGACTAAAGCATTCGAGGACAATGGTCATCAATGTTCTCGTACAATCAGAGGGAAAAAGGTAACCGGATGTGACTTCTGATCGCGATGTAGGTGAATCTGAAGTAGGTTAGCTTTGTAGAATTGATTCCTAAATCTCTAATGGACTAGACAATAATGAACTAATCCTTTTTGACACTTTTGAAAGAAATATCCAACAAATGAATCCATCACGTTTTCTTATAGGTCCTTTCAACTGACTACATTCCTGCATTTGTGAGAAAAACTATAGAGACAAAGTGCTTGGGAAGTCAGTAGCACAAAAATAGCGTTTTCGGGGGAAGGTTCTCTTTGATAAGATAGTTCTTTATTGATCTCACAATGGAGAAATTTGGGATTGAGGCCAGAAATTTGGTGTTGGGGGACAGAAATTCAAGAAAAAAAACAACAAAAAACCAAGGCACTCCTCCCACAACATTAATTCTCTATTTATATTTTCTAAAAAGCCTTTGTTTTGCTGGGCTAAAGCATGTTAAAATCATATAACAAATTCCTTTCTACTTCTTGTTTTAAATGATTTTAATATGCTTTATCCAACCATCCAACCAACCATCCAACCAACCATCCAACCATCCAACCAACCATCCAACCAATTGAATTGATTGATTTGAAGAAGAAGATGGATAGATGTGAGGAGATCATTTCCCCGGACTTCTTTTGTGATAGTAGGGAAGATGACTTTGTGCCAGTTTCTGTTACATGTGATTAGGCTCAGTAATTACAGATACATTAGCAATAAACCAGGTTCAAACATCCACAATAAGAGCTAACCTGCAAAAGCAAGATTCATAAAGTATTACCGTGCTGAAAAGTCAGATCTTGAGACAATCCAGTTCCTCAATTTTAACATGGGGACTCTTTAGAATATGATTTCACATCATATTGTAGGCAAAGATTCTTCTTTTTTTCCACTCCTGGTTAGTGGTTGTGCAAAGCCATTTATTGTCAAAGAACTGAGTTTACTCTTTTGAAATCACAATGAAACAGAAACTACTCAAATGTCCCTGATCTAATGTTTACATGACTGTTCAAGAGCAAAGAAAAACTTACTTCAGCTGAAATACAGTACTCTCTGACGAAATTGATGTTTGTTTCAAGCACAATATGTAAACTTTTGATCAGGGACATTTGGCTAGTTTCTAGTAGAGAAACGTAAACAGACAGGTTTTTGGCTTCAAGCAACCATCATGAGTGAATAGAGGTTTTTGTGTTATGATTCATATTCTATGAAATTACATTCTGCCAGGGCAAACCTTTGAGCACAACTGTACACACAGGGGCAGGTTCAATTTCCATGTTTGCATATAGCTATGCCTCGAATGAGACACGTCACCTGTCCAGCCAGTAAATGAAAAGTCACTGAAGTACGTTTGAAGCATAATCCAATCTATATACCAAACTAAGATAAACTATAAAACTTTAAGTACGAAGTGAATATAGAATAACGCAGAAATAGCTGTAATAGATTTCACATTCTGCTCATTGGATTAATATAGACGACCAGGTGGTGTCTGTTTGTTAGAAATGTGGACGTTATAGTTTGTGTCTTTGCTGACGTCTTGTGTGTAGTGCTTTAAGTCTCAGTCTGGTCCAGAGTAACGTGCACTTGCTACTTTCATGTTAAACATTAGAGACAGCCCTCTGTCCGTGTGGGCCGCTCTCCCACAGCACGGGGTCAGGCCACTTCCTGCTCCTAAAGACCTCTGGCCTACAGCTGTCAGTCCCGCCTTAGCCCTGGTTTAGAGCTGGTTTAGACCTGGGTTACTCCTAGTTAAATCCTGGTTTATCCCCAGTTTAGTCCTGGCTTAGATCTGGTTTTGCCTCTGGTATTGTCCCACTTTAGGTTTTGTTAAATCTTAACTAACTATTCGGCCCTTCTTTTAGTCCAAGCTAAATCCTGGCTTGATCCTCAGTACCAAGAGTGTTCCTGATTTTGTTCTAGTTTACTTTTTGTTTACCAAATTTAGCTTTAGTTAAGGGAAGACACTGCAGCTAAACTAAACTTTTTACATTTTCAGGGTTTGCACCAGTTTGTTCTCTTAACCTAAAAACTGGAAACAAATAAATGATCTAATCCTTACTATAAGGAGTGTAATTATTGCACTTATTCAATGTTTATCCATAGAACAATATGGGGAATTGTAACTTCAATGACCATTTTCTCACATTGTGAAAACATCTCCACTTTAGCACTTTAGCTCCTACAGACTCCAAACCTTCCAGTCTTGTACTAAAGGTTTGTTCAGAGGGACTTTTCAATATTTAATTCCTAGCCTGATTTGTTAAGTTTTGAACTCCAAAAAACAAAGCGAAATTTCAATATTGACATTTTTCCCCCACAAATAACTAGCTTATTAAAAACTATAACACAAGATCCAAAATCCACTCTGAATAATCTTTGCAACTAATATTTAAACAAAATTAAACCATACATTTAAACCTAGCTCTAGCCATTATTTAGATTTCGTCACCAGAAAATAGAGGGAATTTTGGCCATTTTCATATCTCTATTCACCTGTAGTGTCTCGCCTTAAACAATAAGCTGCATGGTTAGGAAAGTTTCAGGAAATATTCATAGCCCTCTATATAGTCCTTTATAATGATGCTTCATTCTGATACTGAAAAACAATCCTCACTTAATGTACAGGCTTTGCAGTGGAGCGTTATCGGGTAAAGACCTGGTTTAGTCCTGGCTCTGGTCTATTCCCTGTGAAGATTTCCTGTTGGTTTAGCTCTGCTTCAGGGATCACATTAATAGAAAACTAAATTATTTAAATTGGTGATATCGTGCATGTTGTGTCGTTGCTTTGACTTGGGTTAAATTTAGGTTTAAAAGTCAGAATGAACTACTTTAAAACCAAAACAAAAGAATCCATAGATTACGTTCATGTTCTTGAATTTGATGATGTCATAATGTTCAGTTAGAGGGCAGGTGTTAATACATCTCTGTGGGAGATATACAGTTTTCTCTCAAAACCCACAAACATTAAACCTATTAGGTATGATTATTAGGTATGATTATTAGGTATGATTATTAGGTATGATTATTAGGTATGATTATTAGGTATGATCACGAATCTGCCACAAGTTTTTGAATTTTGTCACCACTTTTGAGCACCATTATGAGAAAATAATCTGACGTTGGTTCATAGGTGCTGAAAGAGAAGACATTCAACTTTGTGCCGCTTTGTGTTCCATGTGTTAAATCCCATGTAATTACAGATAAATTAGGATTAAACCATGTGGAAAAATCTGCATTTTCATCACCATTGTAGAATTTGTACCTACCCACAACCTCAATTTTAAACTATGCTAAAACTCTTGTTGTGATGCCACGTGAACGCATCCTGTTGTTGGGGCCAAAGTAGGACTTGCGTTCTGCTTTGTGATATGAGTTTCCAGTTAAGAAAACATCCCTACACTACTGTGCCAGTCATTGTCGCAGCATTTCAAGCTCGAGCTGATTCTTTATTCAGTCACATTAAACTGAGGTTCAGGGACTTTTGCTGCACAGCGGTTAGCAGCGGGGCCAAGGAGCTGGTGCCGTGTACGTTGATATGTCCATAGTGATCTCCATTAGAGCGAGCTCAAACTACTTTTTGCCTAATCAGGCATGTTTAGTACAACAGCAGAGGAGACGTGGGACGAGCCACGGCTGGCTGCGCACGGGGGGCTGAGGCTCGCGCCGTGATGGAGATAAAAAGAGGCAGAGATGAGCGAACTGCTGGTGGAGGGTTCATGGGCGCAATGCTAATGCCCTGCCTCTGAGTGGAATGTAATAAGAATACAGTGGGTTAATGTCGGCAGTAACCCAGTGATAGTAAAGGACTGGCTTTAATAACGTCAAACTAGCGTGCCTTTAACTGAAGTTGCAGTGGGAAAACAGGATTAATTTAGGACATTTATGGACATTTGACAAAAAATGAACATATGGCAAACAGACAATGTACAATCATACACGGCGTTGTACAAAGACTGCATGTTTAAAACAGGAGGCTACGTATAGCTCCTCCGTTGTACAACAGAAAGAGTTTGGACTCAGATCAAAGTTAGACTAATGTTGTCACGTAAAAGAGAGGATATGAGCAGATTGTTTGCTGCACAGGCACAAAATGTTTTACAAAACATTGGGCCTCATTCATGAATATTTTCTTAAGAAAAAGTTCTTAAGTACAACTTAGGAGAAACTTAAGAAAAACTTAAGTCTGACTCACGAAGCATTCTTAAAAGGCACTATACCTGATTTTTCATCATTTTTAAAATTGCAAATAATGGAAGAGGAACCAAGTAAAATAAATTGATAGTTGTGGTCCAAGCACATTCCTAACTTTCCTCACACATTTCTAAAATCCTGTTTCTTCTTAGATATGAGTTTAAAAGCACATTTCGCATCTGGCAGGGTCACTTTTTTTGGGTCGTAGTCACAGAAATACAAGAGAACTAGCCTGCAAACCATGACATTGAATAAATGCTTTATATTTAGATGCACAGTATTATTGCCACATTTTTTTGAGTTTGAGGAGGGAAAACAAATTTCATTCCACTTCTAGGGGGAAAAAAATCAGGTATAGCCCCTTTAAGAAGACAAAACTGTTCTTAAAGAGAGATGATTTTTTTTTTTGTGCGTAAGAGTCCTCCTAACTGTTCTTAATATTTGTTCTTCCAGAAGAGCTCTTTCAGCTAAGAACAAATTTCGTGAATGCCCAAAATGTGTCGGCCTTAAGAACAAATTTGTGCGTAAGTTTGTTTCGCGAATGAGGCCGATTCAATCCAATTCGTAATTTGAACACAAGTTTTGGTTAATTGTCCACCTGCCTTACATGGTAATCTAATCTTTTAAGTGCATGACAAATAACGTGTGTTGTGTGACAGCAGCCCATACACAGCCTTCTTTTATGAGCCACAATAACCGCTCACTGTACATCTGTTAGAGCCTGAATAAAGATAAACGCTCCTTAACAGCTCAAATGGATCAAGTGGAATGGCTTTGAACAAAAGGGGCGAAAGGTGAGAAAGGAGGTCCAGCTGATCAAAGATGTTTTAGGTAAGTCCTACGAGACCGGCGAAGACACACAACAAAAAGCCCAGCGCTGTGACCCAGATCGACGAAAACTATCTCTGCATCTACGTTTGAATACAGGACTGAAAGGGTAACTCCACACCTGACTTCTGCCCATCTGCTTTCATTGTCAAAAAGCCACAGGAGGCCGCGGGCTGTGACATCTTAAAGGCACCCGTCTCCTGCCTCGGCGTGGGTACAGTGGGTACAGGAGATGCCCCGCGCACATCTCACATGATGGATAGACTTGGCTGTCCCGCTCATTGATATTCTATGGGGCTGCGACACTGGACTCAGCCCCTGACTCTTAACGGCTATTTGTTGCGGCCATCTCCTCTTTGCTTCTGGGGCACAAAGACGCCCAGTGTGGTGGCAGAGGAGAGTGAATGGGGCTCCCAGGGGCCTCACAGTCCGGCCGGGCCTCGGCTCACATTGCTTCACTCCAATGGGATGTGGTAATCAGGGAGACCAAAGCATCCCGGTGGGCGCAGAGTGATGGGGTAAATAATACCTACTGCTTATTAAAACAGCAGTGTGAACAAACCATGTAAATGTATTCTCTTCCCTTTAGATGGTCTGCTTGTTATTGCTTTCTTCACTTCATGGCTATGTGCACTTTAAATATAAGGATTATAAACTTTACAACAAGGTTCTTCCTTCTCTAGCCACTGGCCATTCACTCACTGATTGTTAAAACACATTTTAAGAGACAAATCTATGTCTCTGAATGATTGTACATAAAAAGGGAAACTAATCTTTTAACATCAATATCAATACAGAAATGTCACGGCATTCACAGTTAAACAGGATGTGGAGTCGTCGTGGCTCGATCACACATACACACACTGCAGAGTTCAGTCAGAGTCACTGCCCCCTGGCACAGTTTCAGGCATTTTTCAAACCCAAAACAAAGCACGTTATTGTCCAATGGATGCCACTGGCAGAAAAATAAAAAAGCAGAAATTAGATTTCACACTCAAAAAATATCCATGGTGAGAAAAACGATGGAGCGAGACCGTTCACATTTGGCTCTGTGAGAATTGTCAGTTTTCTCAATAGTGTCCCATGAGAAGAATCTCCTTGGTGTGCATTGTGCACCCTCCCTGTACAGGCCTGTCCCGTTGCTCTGTGTGTCTGTGTACCACTGGCAGAGCCCAAGGGGGCACCTCAGACACAGGCGTATGTGAGGAGCTGTTCTGTTGATTCTTTTCTGCACCTCTCTCTTCGACGGCTGAATGACGCCAGGACATTGATGACGGTGAGAGAGGACAGACTGGGTAAATTTGGGACAGGAGTCTGAGAGCAAACTGGAATCCAAATTTGTGTTGGACAATGATTTGAGAGAGAGAGAGCTTATATATAGCAGCTTGTAGTGTATTTCACCTCACTGGCCACTAGGGGTGCGCTCTCCCATGTTCTTGACCAGGAGATGGCTGAAGTCTGCCAGTTCCCCCAGGCCCCGAGGCCCCTGCATGTCAGGCCGTATCAGCCCGTGCCGATGAGGGTGGTAGGGTACTGCATTGTTAGTGTTGTAGTTGAGCGCCTCGTGGGTCCACCGCGGGTCGCCATATTCCATGTGGGGTGTGGGCGCCGACACCACCCTGCGCCTGTCGGGGGAATCCTGGGGCGTGGCGGGGTAGATGTAGTCTCCAGCTGAGTTCCTCACTGTGCCAGAGGGACGTCCTCCTCCGTGGTCTCCTCTCTGTGCTGCCAGGATCAGGTAACGCTGGCGCTCACTGTGGGGGGGCAGCACCACCTCCCCGGGGTCGTCTATGCGCACCATCCCGCCCCCTCCTCCGTGTAAGAACTTGGAGCTAAGGTAGATGACTGAGTTGTTGGGACAGGCGGTCAGGAAGGTCTGGCTTTGGTCCCAGTCGGTTTCAGGCAGTCGCATGCTCCTCTTCTGCTGAAGAGGGGTCTGCTCTGGAGTGGGCAACAGACCCGGGTCCATGTCTTTGGGCCAGCCATTGTGCATAACAAACAGGTTGTCAGGTTGAGAGCGCCGCCTCTCCCCTCCACTTGTCCGGGTCACGCTCATCACCGACCCACTCCTGCCGTGGGCCAATATGCTCTGCTCCTTGTCGTTCTTCCGGCGCGCTCCATTGGCCCCGCACTTGGAGTGGCGGTGTCTGTGGCTCATGATCCAGCACACGGCCAGCCCAGAGATGATCGCTCCCGTGGAGAAGGCAGACACCGCGGACACCACCAACAAGTTCACAGACACCAGTCCATCCGGCTCATCCATGAAGCTCTCCTGCAGAAGTGCACCTACAGAGACAAAGACAAAATATTACTACCATAACAATAAGCATCAATCTCCAGACCACTCCACTACAGTAGTTTCTACAGTATATAAACATGTGGGAGTTAACCAAAAGTCCACTATATTCCCCTATGTGGGTGTGATGGCTGGGTCCGCTCCACTCAGGCTAGTTCAGCTTAATTGCCTTCATTACATAAAGTGGATGGTGATTTTAATAGCAGTAATAATAGTAGACTTCTTGAGAATAGCTTTCCTCTCTATGTTTCACAACATTGGCTTTATGGAGAAATATGCTTTTATGTTAAGCTATAAAACAGCAAGAGTACGCAGTGAATTAGATCAATTACTGTACATAGAAGTCAGTGTAGTGTATGCATTGGATATCTGTTGGTGTTAAAGAGTGGCTTCGCAAACAGTGGCTTTGTCTAACAGAATGACTTTGTTAGTTGCATGGGTGAAAATAAATTATTGATGAAATAGCATCAAATATGCAAGTTCTTCCCTGGACATGAAAGTGCCAAACGAACTGGGATACAAGAAACCATATTAGGAGAAGACTGTGGCTGTTAAAAATGATATATATTTTCAAGAAAACATGAGATAAACATCCCCAGAGAGAAGTGCTTATGAATTATTGAAGATTTCACGTAGAAGTCCACTGCTCTGGCTGCCACGCATCTATCAAGAAAATGCCAGAAGTTTTTGCTTTGCTGTGTGAGCTGTGGGACTAACACCAACAAACACAATCAACCAGCGCCAAGAGAAACAGACTGAAGAAAAGAGAAGGCCATTAGTGAGACAAAGAATAAAAACAAAAAGAAGTGTAAGAAAATGCCCAAAGCAAAGTCGAACATTTGGGACTTTGGACAAACACAGTAATAGCGCTTAAATTACAGTGGAAACAACAGTGGAGGACTGTCTGGGTAAGAACAGCCAAATAAATCCTCACTCGCACGAAATAAATGGATGTCATTAATAGACGACATCGGGAGTCACTTAGTCATCGCACACATGAGGAAGAGCAGCGTGTTGTCCTCAGCAAACATACATTTATTGTCTGACGAATACATTTTTAATGGGGGCAAATGGCGTTGGTTGTTGAGGGAATGCCCCAAGTGTGAGAAATCCTGGTGGTTAATTAACAAGCCCTGTGGTGTAATCTAATAAGGTTTGGTCTGTGGGCTGACACCGAGGAGGAATGGCATCTGAGGCACAGTGAGCGACACTCGACCGCTGTAGCATCTGTGTTACGTAACGCCAGTAAACCAATTAATGCAGAGGGAGAACTCAGCGTTTCATAGACTGGCTATTTAAAGATGGTCATACTCTATTTGTTATCAGTCTGACAAGATGGATTACTATCGTGCAGGAGTTTACACTTACAGGTTCATTTAAGTTGTGGGTGTTTCATGATTGATCAGACAATGCTATGACAATCTCTTTTATGCAATTGTCTCCTCAGGTCTATAATAACCGTTGTCACAACACAACCTCAGACTAAAGATTAGGTTAAGCAGTGAAGAGGGTGAACAACAAAAAAGGGGTACATTTAAAACCAACTTATTACCAGGATGAACAGACGAGAGGCACAATGGGCCTCATTCATGAAACAAACTTGTGCACAAATTTGTTCTTAGCTGAAAGAGTTCTTCTGGAAGAACAAATCCTAAGAATAGTCAGGAGGACTCTTATGCACAGTAAATCTGCAGTTTTAGAATATTATCACGGTCAAAATGAACCCAAAAATTCTCAGTCTTACGTAACATGAGTAACATTTTTCTAAGAATTATTTTCTTTATAAATATATTTTTTGAGAGAATGAACGTGATGAGAGGTGGTACAGAGCAGAGACAGTTAGTGTAAATCAGACTTTCACAGCTGAGGGCTGAAGCTCGTTAGTTCCTGCTCTGAGTCACACCTGTCGTAATCAGAGGAGCAGACTTCAGACCAAATACAGGAGGCTATTTACAGTAAGAGTAACTGTATTTAAGAAATAGTAGCATACAAATATTAAATACTTTCTAAACGTTTCTCACATGTACTCGAGTATGTAAATGAGTACTGCCTCATGCTCTCGTCATGCCCATAAATGGAATATTAAAGGGCGTGTAATGTAAATCAAGTCTTGATATTGAGGGAGTGGTGTTCTTCGTGTCACATTCATGAATTTGGGGCGTCTCTTGTGCTTAAGAACGCTTCGTGAATCAGACCTAAGTTTTTCCTTAGTTGTACATAAGAACTTTTTCGTAAGAAAATATTCATGAATAATGCCCATTGCCCAGTGTCCTCAACGCAGCTGACAATTTTCAAAACCTTTTCTATGATGCATTAGTTTTCTAGTACTTCAGCGTCCAGAGCAACCACACTAGAGAAGAAAGTGGGTGACGTGTCTTGCTCAAGGACACCATATAGTGCAGTAATCCCAATAATACATTACATAAAAGTAATGTGCTTCTGAATGAAAGTATCACAACATGTTGGACTCTTTCACTTGATTCAGCTGGATGCCCTCACTGAGGTAACCATGCTGTCATATACTATGGTGGCGGTCGTTGTTTTGGCTCTTAAACCAGCCTAATTGTATAAAAGCGAGTATATTTATAGTTACACATCCCTCTAACAAGATGCAGGTAGTGAGATTAGACTGCAGCTAATTGTTTTAAGTGGTGCAGGTAACTACAGTTTGATTAAATCCCAACACTAATTTCTCTGCTGTCACTTGTGATTTCCTTTTGCAGGCTGAACTGGCGGGTCTTTGGCTTTATCAACACGAGTCCACGCACTCACGAGTATATGCTGCTTTCACTGGTGCAAATCAATTGGCTTTGTTGGTCAGTCAATGTCCTCTTCAGCACTAATTAGTCCGTTATCATCAATCCAATATGGCAGAAATACACAGGGCTTCAGGCCTGAGTTTCTCACTGTTCATTATGGGACATGCCAGGGCCAGTTCATTTCAGTTCACTTTGAAGCAAAAACTGTTTATTCATTGGTGCTACTCTGTCCTTTTTAAGTGCACACAC
>OMNZ01110433.1:16025-33938 GCA_900303255.1 Lesueurigobius sanzi
ATTTAAAATAGTCTAGGCGGAATCCCATTGTAATAAATAGGGCACAATAGGGCACTTTTTGGCCAAAAAATTCAAATTTGTAATATTTCAATGAAAATGAAAATTTTGGATCCAATTTATATATTTGGTCATAAAATTTAGGTTTTTTTGTGAACACATTTTTAAAAATAGATTAAAATAAACAAGGATTGTCTCTAAAAATGGCAAGTCCCCAAAAATGGGGACCTTAGGGCTTAAGAGGTTAAATTGTATACTGTCCCTGCACAACAAAAGTACATACCAACATTATTTCAAGTAAACTAATATTTTTGTAATCTAATCTGGAGCGTGACTAGATATTCTTTCCTTAATGTCAGAATATAAAAAACTAGAAATCTTGAAATGAGTCATTCATATCAGCACCGGATCCAGAACAAAATGACTGAGGGGCATCGGAGTTTACGAGGGGTGCAAGATGATCATCATTAAAATATATTGTGATGCCAATAAAATTGATCCGGGCCTGACTCAAAATAAAGGACAAATATACACATTTTAAGAACATTGGCCTCATTTCTAGATTTCTTTGTGCAGTGTAGTCTGTCTTTTACAAACACTGAAGGTGGAAGAGTGGGGAACTGGACTTTTTGTCTCATTTATGGGAATACACTGTATACCTATCTGAAATTAAACTGAAATTGCAATTAGGGCCCCATGACATTATTCTGCTTAGGGCCCCATGAAAGCTCGCGCTCCTCACCACTCTGCGTAAAACATATGCATAAAATCCTCCTGTTGCCGTGTGTGACATTACGACTCTTATCATTACAGCAAACATGCACGTCCCTGTGTACCCACCGCTGCCTCCCGTTCTCAAATCCATCCAAAAAATTCAACATGGCCACTCACCAAAGCCAGATGATGCGCTACGATCAACAACACATTCATCTCCCGCCCTCGCCGCTGGATAACTAGCTCCCCAGGTCTCGGCGCAATTTAGTCAAAGCGGCGGATGATTCGTTTATGGGCCGTGATGCGCCGCGGGCTGGCCACCTACTCTATATTACTCCTCCGCTCTTCCACACCAGGGTCACGTCCGAGCAGCAATAGACACTTTTCGCGCTTTGTCGTTGGAAAAAGTCGACCCCGGCGTTTATAACGAATGCTGCTTCAGACGAGAGGCGGGATACGCAATTAATAAGTTAATACTAAAGGGGGAAAGGCCATCAATTAATGAGAATATCACCAATATTCATGTATTTGTTTCATTTGGATTTCGATGCGAATGTGCCGCAGGATATCACACGCAGTATTCATCTCTTCGTGGCGTGGCTCAACAAGTCTGAAACGTTTACTCGGAAATCTGCTTCAAATTTAGGAAAACATGCAGCTTGCCTATTGCTAAGCTTATATGTTTGGAAAAGGTTACCTCAATAAAAAAAAAAAAACATATTGAGTGTAACAGAGGGGGGTGCAGATAGTTAGGAAGAAAATAAATAATAGATGAAATAATAAACTGTGTACATCTCTTATGTACAATGAATAAAAGAAAAAAAAAATCCAATAAATGGGACAGGAAATATACAAGTATGGCAGACAAACAAAATACTGTATCAGAGTTATCAGTGCAGATGAGTATATTGTAAACGCCTGCTCCAAAAATACTACAAATTTCTATAAAAATGTCCGTGGAGAATCCCCAGACCCTTCTTTTAGGTCCTTATAACATAGAAGAACATTTATTTACATTTACTGTGTAGCACATTTCATACATACAGTACGTGCAACTCAATGCGTTTCATGGCTGTGGTACGGTAGCATAGTGGTTAGCGCTCGGGCTTCACAGCTAGAAGGTCCCAGGTTCGATCCTCGGGCCAGACGGGGCCTTTCTGTGTGGATTTGCATGTTCTCTCGGTGTCTGTGTTTCCTCTGGGTGCTCCCGTTTTCCTTACCACTAAAACATGTACAATAGGCAAGGATAAATGAGTGTGTTTGTGAGTGCGAGTGTGGGACAACAGATGCATAATAGCTACAATCCGGAGTGGTGTGTTTACATGCATGTGTGTTGATTAACATGCACTTTCCCAACCAAATAAACAAACAAATGAACAGAGAGCAGGTCGTCTTACAATGATTGTTATTTAACCAGATAAAATGTTTGAGAACTAATTCTCATTTACAAACATGACCTGGCAGCAGCGGGAGAACATTCAGCACACAGCAAACTGAAACAGATGTACATCAACACATTGGAAAAACAAAGAGATAAATGACTATAATTCAATTCAATTCAATTTTATTTGTATAGCCCAAAATCGCAACAAAGTCTCCTCAAAGGGCTTCACAAGAAAAATAAAGACAAAGACAATGAGTGAGTATTAATAGTGCTGGAGAATCCCCTGTCCTTAGACCCTCCTTCTCGGCAAGGAAAAACTCAAAAACCCTCGGGACAAACGGAGAAACCTCGGGGAGGTCCACATGAATGGAGGGATCCTCTCCCAAGGACGGACAGGCTGGATGGTGCTGGTGCAGGCATTCACGACGACGCCTCCCAGGATCTTTCCCATGATGGCCGCTCCTTAGTGTCCTATAATCAGGGGCAGACTGTCCATCAGTCCTTGGGAAAGACACTTCCCTGGTGTGAATGTAGTGCGTGAGTGAGTGGTTGGTGGAGGTGGGAGGGTCTGTTGGCGCAGATGTGTGCACCACAGTCTTCTTCTATCAGTCTGCCCCAGGGTCAAATGTGGCTGCAGCCAGCCAGTATGGAGTGACAGATGGAGGGGTAGATGTCAAAAGGAGTGTTCGATTGATTGATAAACTTTTAACAGATCTTTTCAAGTTTTTGTAACGCCCCATATCACAACAGGAGTCATGTCAAAGGTCGGTGGTCAGTAAAGTTTACCCTTGAATGAGGTTAGCGTTGGGACACTTCTGATATTGTCAGGGAGGGCATCCCATTTAGCTGAGGCGCAGCTTTTGATTTAGTCTATACAGGGTTTCCGCGCGGCATTAAAAGTCATCAAATGAATTGTGTCAAAAATAAGGCCTTAAATGTCATTAAAAAGCATTGAATAGAAGTTCTTAGAAAATAATTACATTGTTGATACTTTTACTGCAGAAGTTTACTGCAAAAAATTAAGGTCTAGAGTGCAGTTTCGGCAGAAATGGTTCTCTATTTCTGTTGAATTGTTCTCCTTTGATAACATGTTCTATTAAATATTGGATATGCACCGATTTGTGGCATTAAAATGTAGTTTATGGGCATTAAAATGGCATTAAAAAGCATTAGATTTGACTTACTGCTATCTGTGGAAACCCTGCTATAGTACAATTAACACACCTCTGATCTGAAAATAAGGGACATTTTCCCTTAGGGGTAAAAGGTAGTATCCCGTCCAAAACGGGGCACTTGACAGCCAGGTTTGTCCCATGTTTGGCCCTGCTGTGGCACAAACCTCGCGATAACTGTCTGCTGCAGGAGACAGATAATATTATTACGGGAAAGCGGCGGGAAAGAGGGGTAAAATATGGTAGTTTCCGGGCCAAAACGGGATACTTGACAGGTATGACAATTAAAGAGGTTGCAGTCTATGTATAATAGTGTTTAAAATGTGGACGCCAAGGGGAGACTGGTACCTCAATTATATACAGGGGAAAAAATCTCACAGCCACCCAATAATTTTATACCTTTCCCTGCGCTTTAATAATTTGCGTCTCTTTCGGCTTTGCTTCTGAGTGTGGGATTGTTTGTGCCCCAAGGAGGTTGAAAAGTGCTATACTGTACAAATCCATGAAGACGTTTATGACTCTAACAACATACAGCTCATGAAGAGTACATCCATCGGCCAAATATTGACTTTTAAATATCCACAAGTTCATAAGTGTCCACAGAGCGCTGCCTTCTTGCACTTGTATTAACTTCAGCGTGAGCATATTTTAGAGATTCTAGCTCCGAGGAGTGTGCGAAACGGTGCTGGCGTGCGTAATGAGGGCACCGCTCGTGTGGTTTGGCCCTGTTTTCAAGCGCTGCCAAAGTCGGCTGAGGGAACCATTTGTGACGCCGCTGAACGTTATAGGAGCGGAGGAGAGCACCGGCTTATAAAGAGCTGCTTGTCAGGAAATAGATAGCGGTGTTCGTGAGGACTTGGCAGGTATGTTTTCACAGAGACGCCGCTCCAGAGCAGGGGGGGTAGAGAACGTCACGTGAGCCACTTGTGTGACCTGATTGAAAATGACTGGATCTGCTGGAATACATGATATGAAAGACACTAAAGTATGTATGTATTAAGAAATTCAGGAAAATACAACAATTCTCAGGTTTTGGACCAGTTTATTCTCTGAGTATAAACTATAAACATCTGGAAACAAATACATGAGCCAATCATTACAATGAAGAGTGTATTTATTGCAATTCAATGTTTCTCCAGAGAACTATTATGTGAAATTGTTACTTCAATGACCATTTTATCAAAATACATTTTACCCACATTGTGGTGATAACATCTCCACTTTGGTCACTCCTACAGACTCCAAACTTTTCCGTCTGGGACATCGATATTTTGAAGGTTTGTTCAGAGGGATGTTTCTGGCCTGATTTATTGAGGAATGAACCAGGAAAGTCTCACTGTAATGTGTGTGTGTGTGTGAAGAATCTCATTTTCAGGGGAGTCCTGGCCCCAGAGGGGATCTTATTGTACATATTTTTAGTGGTAGGGGAAGACAGACGCGGGGAGAACATGCAGACTCCACACAGAAAGGCCCCGTCCTGGACCGGGATCCAACCCAGGACCTTCTGGCTGTGAAGCACTACCCAGCGCTAACCACTGTGCTACCGTGCAGCCCAATTCTCCCCTATTTACAGATCACTAATAACCGCTTAAATAAATAAATAAAACAAGATATCCAACATCCCTTCTGAGCACTTCTGAGAACTAATTGATCAGCAAAATAAAACACAATTTTACAAGAAGAAAACAAGAGTCTGCAGTGTTAAAGGTGCAATGTGGAACTTTTAATGCAGAAAATATAGATACAGTTGTGGCCAAATGTTTCCATTCTCTGGCAGAATGTCAGGGGTATGTAAACTAAAAAATGTATTTCATAGAAAATGAATGATAACACAAAAAGCTTTATTTCTCTCATGGTTAGTGGTTTGTGTGAAGCCATTTTTCGTCAAAAAACCTGTTTGTTTACGCTTTTCAACTAGAAACCAGCCAAATGTCCCTGATCAAAAGTTTACATATTGTGCATCTTGAAACAAATTTTGTCAGAGAGTCCTGTATTTCAGCTGAAGTGAGTTTTTCTTTGCTCCTGAGCAATTGTCCTGGCAGTTGTTGAAGGTCATGTAAACATCAGATCAGGGACATTCGAGTAGTTTACGTTTCGTTATGATTTCAAAAGAGTAAACTCAGTTCTTTCACAATAAATCGATTCGCACAAACACTAACCATGGGTGGCATTGTATATTATTGACCTTTTTGTGACCCCGTTGTATGGGAGATTAGCCTGGCACCTTTACTTTTCATCACAGCGGCCTCTCCTCCCTGACGCTCCTGGGTCAATTTCCTTTTAGCTTTTCTGGTATGTTTTCACTGCGTTGCCACAGAGATGGTTCCATCAGCTGAGCCACTGGGTCACTAAAAGGTCAAACACGCACTAATACCAGTTTTTTGGGGGAATAAAAAGTTCCACAATGCACCGTTAATATCTCCTATCTATCTTTTTTTTCTTGTTCTTGTTCACTTTTCTGAGTAATACGATACGATTATCTCTTGTCCCATCCTCCTTCTCTGGCCTGCAGCAAAACTTGCCGAGTGGAAAGCGAGCAAAAATGATTCTCATAATCAATAAGTGGACTGTTGTGTGGGTGTGCGGGACACAGTGAAAAAGCTTTGCAGCAGTCAGCTACACACTGAGTGAAAATACCAAGTCGACTTATCGGCTGTATTTTGATATAACATGTTCCCCTGGCAGAAGCGCTCCCCGGGGATCTCTCATGCTATTCCAAGGTCAGAGTCTATATAGATTCACTTTCTTCTATTGTATTATTCCACACAGTTTGAAGCACAGAAGTCTTGTTAAAAAAAAAATCATTGAAATACTGTCACAGACTTCTTTCTAAGACATGAATCAACTTTTTTACTTTTAAACAATTTAAAGTGCTACAGTAGGCCGTCATTCATTCCATGCCCACGCTTGATGTCGGTAAAAAGCGACCTGTCACCTCTAACAAAAGCTGCCTCTGACCAGCTCCAATCAAACATACCACATTCAAATAAAAGCTTGATTGAACCTTGGAACCACTTTTTATTTCAACTTTTGATGTACAGCATATGCAACATTAGACAACATTGGACAAATGTGTTTTTGGAGGGGGGGGTAGGCATTATTTCACTTCCTTTTGGACCATTCATTTTATTGTGCAACCATACTGTACCACTGGCCCATAGCATACAGGAAAACCACATTTGAACAGGGACGTAACGTTTGCACGTGTTTCGACAGACAAAAATGAACCAAACCGCGCCGTCAGGGGGGTCCAAGACACCCCCAACTGTGGCAGGGCTGGGGTCTGGAGCGGTTTGCTTGTTGGAGGTGTTTGAGAGGGGTGAGGGGGGAAGACACACATTATGAAAATGCACTTGACCGAATACTACAAGCCTACAAGGAGAAACAATTAAAAAAAAACTTGGTCATACAGTATATAACCAAGTTCTGTCACTTAAATTTAAGCTAAATATGTAGCAAAGCAAAGTTAGCTTTTATAGCAACAGCTGTTTCCGGTTGGAGACTCACTTCAAAGAAAAGCATTTAGTAGTGTCTAGTTGTTAAAATGTAGTGCAGTGGGGCAGAGAGGTGAAAAGTTGTCAATTTGGCCCGGTCCCAATACTGGCACTACGCCCTACGGTCTTCTGTGAAGTGCGCAGTGGCAGAAGTGAGTGCTTAGGTTTCAAGTGTGCAAAAAATGCAGGATGGGGGGGGGGGGTTCAGATCAAACACTAGGGGGCGACAAAGGCACAAGGTTAGCAACAATGCAACATGTGTACATAAAATATGTATTAAAATAATAACAATTATGAAATTTGGTGGCTTATGATACGTGCAGTTTTCCAGTCCTTCAGTGTTTTTAAAGAGCTGTAATATCTATTACATTTAAAAACAATGGAAGGAGCCCTTCAATTACAATGAATGTTATATTTGGCCAGACGTGTAACAATATTAATAACTTGGGAAGAAGAGATACAAATTGTCCATAAAAAAAAAAAGAAAAATGTGATTAAGTTTAAGATTAATCAAATGATCAATAGTTTAATCTTGGTTTAATACAAGGGTCAACATCCAATTTAAATCTCTTTTCAAGAAACTGCCCACAGGATATATATGATTTATTATGTTTTAAGTGGTTTTACTTTTAGGGAAATTGTCCATTTGATAATGGAGAAATAAGCTTAATGTGAGTTAAATGATCAAATGAATAAGTCCATTTCCTGACAGAAGGTTTGCTATAGTCGTGGTATATTATTATTTGCCTCAAACTTTCATTAATAAGCTGGTTTTACTTGTGAGCACCGATCGTTCACAGTTATTTATAGCTCACTCATCAGCCCGGTAGGTCGCGGCAAATGCACCATTACAATTCCAAAGCAGAGAAAGGTGTAGAAGAAGAAGAAATGAATTGTGGGTAATACACTTGACAGGGGGCGGGGCACACGGGGCCTCTGGAGAATTGGGACACACTCGCAGCCTCAGCGGGAACGCGCATTTGAGGAGCGCAAGGGCAGGAGTGTGAGTATTGGGACGGGCCATAGTAGGAAGTATTTCTTGCTCTGCATTAACAGGCATGAACGCATCCCCACAGCACCCTCTTGTGGCCACCGGAGGCCACTCCCAAGGCAGTCCAGACACCCTTTGTCTTAACTACTGAGCAACACAGACCAGTGGGGATGGTTCACCCCGAAACAACCCACTCTCTCTCTGTCCCGTTCTGGTCTTATAAAAAGAGGGCTAAAGTGTGTAACAATTCTGTATTCTTAAATATGCAACTCTTTCTTGTTTTATGTGACTTACATTATCCTCTTTCCTTCATAAAGTTGTCACTTCACTGGTGTAAAACTATGACTAATCGTTTCCACTGGTATTATCACATTAAATTAGGTGATTATGAGAAAAACATGACAACCTGTCACATGCACTTTAAATTTCTCATGAACTGTGGCTACAGATGGGAAGTAGCTTCTCTAAAGTCTGGTGCAGATGTCACTCGTATTTATTATACGTATTATTTTGTAAGTACAATATTTATTTGACTCACCAGACAAGAGTGGTAACACACGTAGTGGTTAGCACTCTTGGCTCACAATAATAAAGAAGGTCCAGAGTTATTTCCTGGGCCGTTTTCGTGTCTGGGTGTTTCCCCTGTCAAACCAAAACATGAACATAGATGAATCCTTCTACAATGTTCATACCATGACCCTATATACACTGTGGTTACCTGCTCCTACGGCAGACATGTCAAACTCGAGGCCCGCCAGATGATTTCAGAAAGAAAGTCTGGAGCCCATTCCTGTCAGGAGTTATGGATGTTTATAGAAATAACCAAAAATCCTCACTCCAGCCGCTAGGGGGCAGCAAACATTAAAAACAGAAGGAATCCCACACCTGTTCATCAGGGCACTGCCCCCATTATAAAAGCTACAAAAACAGAAGATGTTCTGTCACTGGTAAAAGTGTTGTTTTTAGTGTATTACTATTATTAGTGTATTTTTAGTGTATATACTGGTGACACAGGCTTATAATACAAGATTAAACCATTATTATTATCTATTAGGCTACAGTCCTGCAGGGCTTTCACCAATTTTAAAATGTTAAACAATTGTGCTGAATTATTACAGTACAATTATTATTATTATTATTATTGATGTCTTTTTTTTTTTTAATGTGTTGTCAATAGTATTTTCCTGTTTACAGTATATGCGGCCTGTAACACACCATCATATGTGAATTTTGGCCCTCGACCCAAATGAGTTTGACACCCCTGTCCTACGGGGACTAAAAAGCATGTTGAAGTGATATCATGCATGAGGGTTAAAACAGGTTTAAAACTATATATAAGGCAAGGGTGCTGACACATTTTCGAGCTATTTATTGTTATAATTAAGTATTATTTTAACATTAAAACATTTTGAAAATGACCTCTTCAATAAAATAAAACTATAATGTATAATCCTACCAAATAAAATTGAGAGAGAACATTTTCAAATTGATAAATGTAGCTTACAAGTCGGCCATGTGTGATGAAATATTTTTTATGAATTGTAAGACGCAGGGACACGAATGTTATTACCCCAAAGATTGGTCATATTATCAAAATAATGATCTAAAAATAAATATAAATAGCAACTCATCATCACTTCATCGACTGCTCTCATCTGAATGTCTCCTTGGTAACACTCAGGGGCGGGGCTTAGACGGTGATGAAGTCCGCTCCAGTGCTCACTCTTTCTGCTCCATGTACATGTGGGCGCAGCGTTGCCAAACCAGTCAAACCAGTGGCAAATGCCAAGTTGGAGAGATAGGATAATTTAGTACAAATAAACTTTCTCCCTTTCCTCCAACAATATACTACAATGTTGCGGTGTACCCACTTTGAGCACAGAACTGCTCAGAACAGATCCAATAGTGGGTTATGGGCTTTAATGTGGAGAACAGTTTCAGGTTTGAACAATTATGCAATTGTTCTCAGGAAGTACAGATCGAAGCATTGCACCATAGAAGAAGTCAACCAGGAAAGAAACAACCAAAGGGAAGAGGATCAATCACTCAAAACTGCATGCATGAAGTGAAATACTATTCTGGGTATGTTTTTGACAAGGGACCAACGTTATAGCATGGTTTAAAGCTCCACAAAGTTGATTTTGCGTTATACCTGTATGTCTCCTTTAAATCAGGGACAAATACATATATCTCCAACTAAAACAAAACTGCTGAGAAAAGCAAGTTCACCAGAAGAGTCCTGCGTGCCACTATCTGAGGATCACTCCCAACAAAGGACTAAATGTATGAGTGCTCCACAGTGGACTAATTGAAAAATGCTGGCTACAGAAAGTCAATTGCAATCTTCAAAGCATAGTCCTGAACTCTTGGAAAGTTGGAGCGCTCAGTTGTTTTAATGTTTACTAATGCCCCAGGAGCGCTATAGCTGACAGTCTCAAAACTCGCTGAAGTATAGCCTTATCATAAATAGCCACATAGTGAACATTTGGGGACCAAGTGTAAAGTAAACAAATGTGTAGACTTCGATAAGTCAGCAACCAGGCAGAGCTGCACGACTATGTCAAAGTTGCAAATTGAATATCCGCAAAACTAACAAAATAGCTGCAATTCCTTCACACTTCAAAATATCCTGGACAGGTATCACTCACAATTGATTTTTGAGCTTTTAGCCATGTTATAATGTTGGTCCCTCATCAAAAACAGACCTGAAATAGTCTTTTGCTCCGTTTATGTTTGGAAAACTCCTGTTTAGTTCGGTCTTCTTCCACTGCAGAAGCGTCCGAATGTCCTGGATTATGCAGCGTTACAGACAGACTGCTGCAATCTTTGACAGAGGCACCAGAGCAAACCAGTTCCAGGGTATTCTGGCAGATTCTTAATCTCATATTACAAAATCGTTCATTGTTTGTGCACTTTAAAAGCCCTAAAACAGTGGCCACCAACCTTTTTCCAGTCGAGGGCTACTTCAAGAGCATTAAGTTGTTTGAGGGCTACCAGTTTAATAAAAGACTACACTGTTCAATTATAGGATATTGACCATATTATATCAAAATATCTTGATGTAAAAAGGCTTGTATACTGTATGTCTTTTGTTTGTCAGCTGTCACTACTGTTCAAAAGTTTGGGGTCACTTTTTTACGTAATGTTTTAGTTTTCAAGACTACAAAATTACAGACCCTAGACATCTAATCTGACACACGTTTGTCTATTATTCCAATATATAACACTCAAATGCAAGGGAGGAGTTAACACATTCTTCAGTGTCAAGGTTATCTGCTTCCTGTCAATCTTTTGGAAAGTTTCAACAGACAAAAATGTGAAGGAAAAAGAAAAAAAAAATCCCCAATTGCATGACACGATCTTCCTGTAATCTGTTAAAGTTTGGGTGCCTCAGGACTGGGCCAGATCGCTATCGAGGCCGGGTAATTAATTCGAAATGGTTGCAGGCAAGTGGACATCAGGAAGTTAAGTCGGCTTTTGTGGATGTCAAACTCTCCGCTTGTGTTGGTAATTGCCTAAAAAGTTCAGGGCAAGCAGTGCCATTGAGCTCTAACAATAAAAAAAAACTGTCAAGTCAGCTCAATGGCCTAACCTTACCCTAATTAACATGCTGTAGGATGACCAGAAAGAAGCCATGCAGAAAAGGTATTCCAACAATACAAATTGGATCGCCTGCTGAGGAAATGCTAATTGCGCGTAATCCCGTGTTTGTTCTGCCGGCCCAATCAGCAGCTGGAGCTGGTCTTGGCTGGAAGTCAGCGTCGGAAACGGGATGTTTCAGTCTAATAGTCCACTGATTTTCACTTTGGGGAGAAAAAACACCTGGGCCTAATGTCAAATTCAGTAATTCAGTATTCAAATATGCATGCAGCTGTACTGAACCGTGGAAGGCTAATAATTGTCCAGAGGGATCGGAGAATGTGAAACGAACGTCAATATGAAAAAGAACACAGGAAACTTTGAATATACGTTTTTCTCTTGAGTCAGAGTCGTGGTATTTAGGACACATTCATGTGGTCGTCTTATTACCAGAAGGTTGGTGGTTTGGAGCCCTTTCCAAATCCCAGATCATATACAGTAACTACCGCTGCCGTATTAGAGGAACGCGAATCACGCAATTTTTGTCGATCTCTACGTTTTTGTCCTTTCTTGTTCGCAGCCCGGGAAAGTAACCTTGATTCGACCATTAGAGACTGTGCAATTCTCCTAAGCCAAATCTTACAAACGTCTCTTTTCAAGCAATTTAAGTGTTTTGAAGGGAGATGAGAACTATACATAGTGAAAATCGATCAAAGTTGTAGGCCGATCAGCTGAACTCGAGAAGTATGTGATTTCCCATTCAGATCCCCATCCAGATCGTTCCAATAATCCATGCCACCGACTAGATTTGAAGGTCTGGGCTTCCATTCCATAATCATGTACTGTGTAGTAGCCCATGTTTGCAATATGACAAGGTGATTTCACATGCATGAGTCTGGGGTAACATGCACTTTCCTTACCAAGACTAAGCATGGGGGAGTGAATGAGAATGAATAAGTGGCCAAATGTAAAGCTTTGAGAAACTTGTCAGGCTTGTAATATAAGAGGAACGCCAACTTGCCAATTTAAACATTGTGAAGAACACAGTGAAAATACTGTATATGTAAATATATTCCAAACTTGTATTTGTTTACTACAGTGATGATGTGTTGTCACAGCTTACGATTGCAACAACATCGTCAGTCGAGTAAAACCAACCTGTCTCACAATGATCCAATCCAAGCTCATTAAAGCTCTGATCAAATGTTGGGTCATGTGGCCAAGCATAATAATAGCTCAATTAAATGAAACTAAATAAATTGATGTATTATTCAGGCCACATTTTGTTTGTATTTTACCTTTATTTAAGAACTAATTTGAGAACTAATCCTCATGCATAAAGGTGGGTGTCAGAACCGAAGCAGAAATGACAACATTCAGCAGTTCCTTGGTTGCAAATAGTAATTAGGGATGTTCTAGTTATAATCAGAATAAGAAGCAAAAAAAAAAAAAATCCCAGCATTCGTAGTAATAATATATCAAGCTACTGTATGTAAAAGCAGGCGAGATGCTGTAGCTTGAGGTTGATTGACACCGTGATTCACTCTAATCTTTAGCATTTAAAAAAAATCCTTTATATAATCAACGTTTAAACATGACTCGCTGCTACTCCCTGATGGTTTATGGCGCCATCCTCCAGAACGCAGACACTAAAAGCCTATAAATATATGTTAATGAATGCATGTCAATGACTACTACACTTTGTTTCCGCCTGTACTCCAGAGAAGGAGCGGGGGCAGACATAAAAGCGCCGTAATGCATAAACATAGACAGTTGAAAAGGATGACTAATCAATTAAATCTTTGTTTTAGTCGAGCGCGATCAGAACAAGTTGAAGCGGCCACCGAGGAGGATTCTGAGCTCACAAAGGCATAATTAGAGCCTATGCATATGCGCTTTGTAAACAGTCCCAATTATGCAAGGCGTCGCTTAATGTATGCTTGTCTTTTCATTGCAGCCGTGACCGACGTGAAGCTGTGGGCCATCGACCGGCAATGTTTCCAGACCATCATGATGAGGACGGGCCTAATCAAGCAGACGGAGTACATGGAGCTGCTTAAAAGGTAAGGCGCGCAACGACAGGCCGCGGTGTAGACTGTAACTGTATATGCAGGCGCAGCCGGATGCGCAGACGCAACAAGCGGCACCGGGTGAAGGCTTTGATTTGACAAGCGTCGAATGAGCGGATTAGGCGCCAATGAATTCAGAGAAATCAACAACGGAAGCATGCGGCCCGTCTCTCGCGCTCGCTCTGGAGATGTGTCACTCCGTTTGTCAATAGTAAACAAAAGGATATACAGTTGAAAGCAGATTTTGAACAATAATGGATTGAATATGCGGGCAAGAGACATACAACTGTATATCTATGAAGGCTACACTTGCATGAACTGGGGGGAAGTTGAATCCCCCACCTAACCCAACTAGAACTGGATTTCTAAAACCTATGTGAACCCAGGAAGTTTGATTGTCATATTAAACAATAAAATATGATTAGTAAATGGCCTTGGACGATTCTAGTCGGACTAGAGCTGCAAGAAACCAGCCTAGTGCGACTATGCGTGGAGAGGATTTCAAATGTAAAGGAAACGCCTGTTGTAAAGTTTCAATCAATCAATCAACCGTTCCCCTTCACACACCAAACCCCTCGAACTCCACAAGCACTCACACAGAGCCCCCCCCATGAACCCAACCCCCCGACTCCCACAAGCACTCACCCACACACACACACACACACACACACACACACACACTAAGACTCATTCCCCTTCGCTCACCCAATCATGCAGGTTCTAATCAATGACCCATTAGGCCATATGTCCCACTGCGGACGAACAGGAATAACTTGAAGCGTAACATGCAGCTCCAAAGTCGTTCATGCAGGCTCTAGGCTGACCATGAGGCCATTGGGTCCAATGTCCAACTGAGAAGAAACAGGGATAACTTGATGTGCAACAAGGAACTCATATGTAGACCTAGGGCCCCTAAAGTTTGTGTTTGTCTCTAAATGGATTAAAAGTGTAAAAGTAAAACAGAGCAATGGATTGATACGTACAGTTGAGGCCAAACGTTTACACACCCTTTAAATCTTTTGGCCATTTTCATATAATACAGAATATGAATTATAACACAATAATCTTTTCTTCCACTCATGGTTACTGGTTGTGCGAAGCCATTTATTGCCAAAGAACTGAGTTTACTGTTTTGAAATCATAATGAAACAGAAACTACTCAAATGTCCCTGATCTAACGTTTACATGACCTTCAACAACTGCCAGGAAAATTGTTCAGGAGCAAAGAAAAACTCACTTCAGCTGAAATAAAGAACTCTCTGACAAAATTGGACTCAGGACTTTCAAGAGGCACAATATGTAAACTTTTGATCAGGGACATTCGGCTAGCTTCTAGTTGAAAAGCGTAAACAAACAGGTTTTTTGACAATAAATGGCTTCACGCAACCACTAACCATGAGTGAAATAAAGGTTTTTGTGTTATCATTCATATTCTATGAAATGCATAAGTTTACATACCCTGACCTTCTGCCAGGGGATGTAAGCTTTTGGCCACAACTGTATCTTTGCTCTATTGGTAGTAGTTATACGGCGTATACCTGCGTATCATGTACTGTAGACTTCACCAGTGGTTAAAAGTGTAACTAAAGACTGCATAACATGTGTTCAGTGGAGCAGCAAGAGAGAAAACTAACCTGCCATACATTTTCATGTTCTAAACAGTTCTAAAAATCATTGGTGTTGTCGCTTAGAGGTTTCAGCAAAACTATGGTCACTTGTAAAGGGGAAAGGGAGTATTTGACACAAGTCATCCAAAGCGCTTGACGTGGAGGGGGTGTTTCATTTAGTGCCAACGCCTTTTCTCCACCCGCCCTGAACCTATCACGGACATTATCACAGCTATTCAGCTTTTGGCCCTGCCTGTCTAATCAGTTCTCTGGAGAAATCAGAGCAGAATCAAGCAAGGAGCGTAGTCAGACTAGTCTTTACTTTATTATTTTACCAAAGAGAGAAAATATATTAACAAGCCTACTTGAAAACATGCATCCTTTTTCTGTTCTGCATAGCTTCGACGCGGCTTCAACTCGCATCCAAAGTCATTGAGCGGTCATAAAGATACATCTCGCCTTTGTACAACACCACACTTCTTCCATCGCCCTCCATCGCCCCGCTCTGGTCTCCATTACGTGTTAGATTCTTCACAATATTTTTCATAACGGCAGAATGTGGCGCTGACTTCCTCTCGCACAAAGCTCCGTGAATCAGTGGGATCATGATGAGAATCTGTCACTATCCGAGCGAGCCGTTTGAAGGCAGATGGATGCATAGAGCTGTCACAACTCCATAGCGTGCCCCGTCTTCAAAAGCAAGCAGGCCCACACACGCTGGAATATGAAAAGTGTCAGCAAAGTCAATGGAAAGTTTGCATCCTGTCTGTGCGGCACTGTAATGTAAAAAACAAGTGTGAAAAGACTGTCTGTTTTTTGGTACACGCTCAAGTGAAAGTGTCTGTAATTTATGTGTGCTGAAAGTGTTATAACGCGAGACACGGCGGTCAAACTTGAGATTTTTGGTCCTTAATATCTTTATATTTAATGTCAAATAGAAAACAGACCAAACACTCCCTTCACAATGTTTGTTTTATGACATATTGCATGTTGTAAGTTGTCTGAAATCACTACATCTCTGCGCTCCACACGTTCCCCATGATATTTTTGGTCCATGTGACGCACGCGATCACCTCGACAAAAGTCTGTACTCCACATAGGCTATGATCATTTCCTTTGTGAGAGATGGCAGCCGCAAAACCCACAGACCGTGCAAACAGTGGACACAGGATTAGCTTGTCCTCCGTGAAGCCCTTTAGCGCACGGGGACTAAGTTCCTAACTCCTACACAGTCAACGATGCGTCATACTAGGGGGTGTGGCCTAGCAAGGGGGAAAGATAGCTTGTTACAGGAATCACTCTGTCTTGGATATTTTCTGGTGGACTATTTACCACGCACAAATGAAGTCTAGTCTTTTTGACGCAGTCTAGCATTAGAAAATTAAGCAGATTGTCAAGTAGAAGTGTAAAATCAGCACTCGAAGCTAGCCGCTAGCATGAAGCATTATGGTGAATTGGGCCGTTGAACCCCTTTGTTACTGTCCTATCTTTATGTACTAAATACATCCGTAATTCAGCATTTACTAAAGTAGTTTTGGGGCAGTTGGTTGAAAGTTTAGCTATTTTCACGCTTTGTCTTCCCCCTCACAGTAGCGTACAGCGTGATCGTTTGTCGGTGTTCCCAAAGATGCCGTCTGTATATATGGACTTTTATCATTATTGGACACAGGCTTCGTTCTAACTTCCACATGTCCACATGGTTTAATACCTGCCACACTGTTCTATTTTTTCCCCTCTTGCTGTTTTCATATTTATAGACTTAATATGGGGGCGGCTCCAAAAGCAACCGGAAATCCACTATGCTATGGGGAAATCCACGCCCCCTACGGCCACTGTTTCCACAGTCTTTGCTAAAAACCCACAAGGGTATGCGGATGAGCATACGCTGCAAAAGGTTTGGTCACGTTTTCTCAAAATTAGGTCTTCATTATTCTATTGCAACAAAATATTCACTTTAAATGTTCCAGTTTTCTTAATAATATCTTGAAGGTTTGCAGAGGGATTTTCAATATACTAGCCTGAGTTTTGAACCTACCTATCCTACCACCATAGGATTCAAGATTAAAAATATCCAAAATTCCCTCAACAAAATAAAACCATATTGTTAAATCCGGCTCTATCTAATATATTGGTTTGTTGCTAAAAATATTGGAATTTTTGTCCATTTATATTCATAAAATGCCAGTGTATGTTCAACCGAAAACCAAACCAACGGAAACATTGAATAACCAGTTTAACACCAACAGCCTTTTCTAACCAACCAAATGTAAGATGATCAATGGGTGTTTGAAATAAACCTCTTCTGCAACATTGGTAACAAAATCATCACTTCCTTTTATCAAAGCAGTTACTGACTAGATCCAAAGCTTTTTCTGGGATAGTTTGCTTGTTGTACGCTTCCTCTGAAATGGTGATAGTTTACAGTGAAAACAAAACACTGTGGGCGTCCAGTTTGAGACTCTGGGACAGGATGTGAACACTGATCCAGTCTGACCTCTGCATCCTCCTCTCCACCCAACGCAGCGCTGCTATTTTGAACAAATGGTGCATTGTCTGAAATGGCCACATTTATGTAGTGCTTTTTTTCTGTCTCTGCTGGGAACTCAATGCATCCATTCATACACATACAATCAGCACAATCATAAACCATTGTACGCAGGCAAAGTAGGCAGGGCGGGTTAGCACGTACTTTGCTAGTCACAGGAATTAACCTGTTGATTTTCTGTTGGTGAATGTGTTTCGCCAAACGAGCGCCTACTGTGGGCCTAATCAATTGACAGCACGAGGGCAATCCGTCAACAATCTGGTCTGGCCCACTGGCGATTTCAAAATGAAAAGAAATAATAATGGGTTATTTACGACCCTGACTGTAACCATTATTTAGATTCCGTTGCTTAGAATGGGCT
>OMNZ01110434.1:1326-11385 GCA_900303255.1 Lesueurigobius sanzi
CCAGGTCTAAACCAGGACTAAACCAGGTCTAAACCAGGTCTAAACCAGGTCTAAACTAGGTCTAAACCAAGACTAAACCACGTCTAAACCAGGACTAAATCAAGTCTATACCAGGTCTAAACTGGGACTAAACCAGGACTAAAGCAGGTCTAAACGGACTAAACCAGTTCATCGTAGAGTGGTCCGTTTGAACATAAAATACTTCTGCTTTAAAGTAGAAAGTAGAGATACAGGCTCTAAAATGTAGTGAAGTAAAAGTAAAAAGTATTCATCATAAAATGTACTTAAGTAAAGTAAAAGTACCTATAATTTGTAATTTTTACTTGTACTTTTTACTTCGTTACTACTGGAAAAGCTTCATGTAAAAGGTATTTTCTTCTGCCTCAGACTCATTCCGGTGCTTGTGAATGGAATGAAATACTCTGAAATCGACATTATTTTGCTCAAGGTCAGTTTTGCCGATTGTTTTTAAATGCTTCTTCCACATGGATGCCAGGATACACTTTCAGTACCATTTTTGTGCACAGGGAGACATAGAGGAGGACGAGACAATTCCAGACAATGAGCAGGACATTAGGCCACGCTTCCATCGATCGCGCACGGTGGCCCAGCGTCACGAGGGCGAGAGCATTGAAGACGAGGAGGATGATGAGGATGAACTTGATGATACCATCTCAGACTGGAACCTGCGTGAGTGTACCATTGGTGTAAACTAGGGTGGTGTGGCTCTGCTGCTGAGATGTGGCTGGAAGTTATGTCTGCACATATTGATGGTGTATTTAGTGTTGTCTGTATGATGTCTGTTTGCACTTTTTTGTGCATGTTTCTGTCTTTCGATTTGCAGGTAAATGTTCAGCAGCAGCATTGGATGTATTGGCCAATGTATTCAGGGATGAGCTTTTGATACACCTTCTGCCTCTTCTCAAGGAACTTATTTTTCACCCAGACTGGATAGTAAAAGAAACGGGTATTTTAGTCCTGGGTGCGATAGCTGAAGGTATTAAAGTTATGACATTTTATGTTTTCAGAAATAATGCCTGCATTGAAGATGTGTTTTGTTCGTATGTGTAGGTTGTATGCAGGGCATGATTCTGTACTTGCCTGAGCTCATACCTCACCTCATCCAATTTCTGTCTGACAAGAAGGCGTTGGTTCGCTCCATCACCTGTTGGACAATCAGCCGCTATGCCCATTGGGTAGTAAGCCAACCTTCAGATACTTACTTAAAGCCTCTAATGACAGAACTTCTTAAACGAATTCTAGACAGCAACAAGCGTGTTCAGGAGGCTGCTTGTAGGTAAGTCACACTTTTGAACTGATTTCACATATTGCTGTAACTGATATGTCCTACTCTCTGAATCAGTGCCTTTGCAACTTTGGAAGAGGAGGCCTGCACGGAGCTTGTACCTTACCTGGCATTCATCTTGGACACATTAGTGTTTGCTTTCAGCAAATATCAGCATAAGAATCTGCTGATACTGTATGATGCCATAGGGACACTTGCAGATTCAGTGGGCCATCATCTGAACAAACCGGTACATTTTCACTTTAGCACCCTGATCACACCAAGTTACAAATCATTAAATGCACCTCTATGTGTCTTTATTTTAAACAGGAATACATTGAGATGCTAATGCCTCCGTTAATCCAGAAGTGGAACCAGCTTAAAGATGAAGACAAAGATCTTTTTCCGCTATTAGAAGTGAGTCTCAAATATATTTCTGCCGCACGTTGGTTTACAAACTAACACTAAATATTCTATATTTTCTATGACACACAACATTTCTTTTAGAATTAAAATCTTTAAATTATTTTCCAGTGTTTGTCCTCCGTGGCCACGGCTCTTCAGAGTGGCTTCCTGCCATACTGTGAGCCTGTATACCAACGCTGTGTCAATCTAGTCCAGAAGACACTTGCACAGGCTATGGTAAGTAACAAACATGTCGCCACAAAATACAAACACACGGCTTAGCTTAGATGCATAATATTTTGTTTTACAGCTTCACCAGTCTCAGCCAGACCAGTATGAAGCTCCTGATAAGGACTTCATGATTGTGGCTTTAGACCTTCTCAGTGGGTTAGCGGAGGGCCTGGGTGGTACCATTGAGGAGCTGGTGGCTCGTAGCAACATTCTCACACTAATGTTTCAGTGTATGCAGGTAAGCTGTGACTGACCAGTGTTTTGCTCAGTATAAAGTTGAATCTATGAATCTACTACAATTACATGCATTTTCCATCCTTAGGACAAAATGCCAGAGGTTCGTCAGAGTTCTTTTGCTTTACTAGGGGATCTGGCAAAAGCCTGTTTCCAGCATGTCAAACCATGCATTGGTATGCTATAGGAAAATTTAATTATAAATTTGTTTATCTTTATACTTACTCACTAACGTTTGTGCATTAACCTCCAGCTGACTTTATGCCTATATTGGGAAGAAACTTAAATCCTGAATTGATTTCAGTTTGCAATAATGCAACATGGGCTATTGGGGAAATATCCATACAAATGGGTGAGTTTAGACGATGCAGTTTACAGCACTACGTTGTGTTTGGAGCTGTCATTCTCATGAGTCCATTGTCATGTTTTCCAAACCACTAGGGCCTGAAATGCAGCCGTACATTTCCTTGGTGCTGCACCAGCTGGTAGAGATCATTAATAGGCCTAATACTCCAAAGACACTTCTGGAAAATACAGGTATCTTTTTGGGCAGCTATCTGTACCCAGCTCTTGGGTCTATTTGTTAGGTCACAGTGCTTGTTGTGATTTATTTAATGTCCAAAAGACCTTTCCAAGCCTGTAATCTTTCAGGTTTTACTAGTTTCGCTGCACAATGGAAAAACTGTTTTGCTATTTATTTACTGCTTGGGCGTGGGACATGTAATCCAAGAAAGAGAGGCTCCGAGCCTTTGTGGTTAAAAAATGTGCGTCGTGAAACCAAGGAATTAGATGCACAGTCTTGGAAATGGCCTTTTAACAATATAATGTGTGGTGGGTGAAACACATACAAGTATATCAGAACCTCACAATAACAAATAAACATTGGTTGTAGGATCTGTTAATGGATGCACCAGCTAGGACTAAATACTGAAGAGGTTACAGAAGACTTTAAGCATGGCCTAGGGAAAGATAACTGAACATAATGTTTTCTTGTTTGCTGTCAGTTTATATGTTGCTTGTATTTACTGTTCTATAAATGTGAATGCCTATTTGCCTATTGATGTTAACTGTGGTTTAGGAATGCAAATGTTTGATGCAGGATCTGGGCAGGATTTTTAATTACAACGTAAAAACCATCCGGTCCGGGTTTGGATTAAAAACGAGAGACAACCGATCATTTTAATAACACAGATTCCTGGTTACAAAGATTTAAGAAACAATGCTATATTTGACCGAAATTTCAAAGAAGCCAGCCGTGTAACGCCACTGTCCAAGGTGGAATTGCCCATGCACTTCTTTGTATCACATTACAATAACTAATCCTGCACTGAACTTTACTCTATTGAGCATACCATCTGCTTTCTGCATGTGTCATTGGACTGTTCATAAATGCCTGTATGTTAATGAGAATGTTGCATAGTTTTGTGTCTTTTAAACTTAGGTCCTCCCTCCTCCTTGCCTCATAAGAACCGGCTGTGCTGGATACTAGTCTCCCTCCATGTAGTTGGCTTGGAGTAATCTGTCATTTCTTTGAGAACAAAAAAAAAGTATATTTATTTGTGTCTTATTGAATATTAACATTTGTGAGTTTAAGGGAGAATCATTTGGATAATCATAACTATAACTCATTTTATTTGAGATAATTATAAGCTTTCCTGCATATGACATATTGCCTTTCTGTGTCCTGTCAAATCTGTTTAGTGTTCTCCCTTAAACGTGTTTGTATGTTTTATTTATAGTGTCATATTTTACATTTTTACCCACATCGAAAGGAGCTGTATTGATCAACACCAGTGATTTCTTCTGTTTATCATACACAAATTCTGTTGATTTATGTCTCTGAGTTGTTTGTTTTTTCTTTATTTTCTCCTCCCCTCCTCATTGCTCATGTCTTGGTTGGCGTTTGGTGGTGTGTACCCGTGATTGCGTTACCTTAGCAATAACAATTGGTCGTCTTGGTTACGTTTGTCCTCAAGAAGTGGCACCCATGCTACAGCAGTTTATAAGACCCTGGTGTGTATTATTCAATATTTTATTTAATTTATTTTTCTTTCTTCTCCAGCTTTCATCTATCCCTTCTTCTCTTTTGCTCTGCATCTCACCCTCTAAAATACTTGTCTTTTTGTTTCTATTGCTGCCAACCTTGTGACTAGCCCTAGTCCTTTATTCGTCTTTTTGTGAATTTTATTGATTTGCTCAAGTACAGTTAATGTGTTTGTTACTTTCATTTTGTTTTATTGTCATTGTTAACTGTTGCTTAAGCCCTAAAAAGATGCATGGGATCACATGACCGCTGGTTCAGTAACAGAGAAAGGTGGCAGAAATGTTTTCTGCAAAATAAAATCTAGAAATTGTCCCTTTCTCATTTGGTAGCAACCCAGCTGCATGTGCCTGTCCCAGTTTAACCCTAATATCCACAAGGTTTTCTTAGGCGCTACAGTTTAGGTTTTGCCAAACACGCATGATACAGTTCACATAGAATACACTGTTGACCAAATTTATATCGTAGCTGTAGACGTAGGAATCTTTAGGCTTACAGTGTGTGCGTGTTTTTGTTTTTTACTAAACTGAATCATTAACTCCCACTTACAGGTGTACGTCTTTACGAAATATAAGAGACAATGAGGAGAAGGACTCTGCCTTTAGAGGTATTTGCACTATGATCAGTGTCAATCCAGGAGGTGTTGTGCAGGTGAGATGACGGTGCACATTGATGACTGTTTTTGTTTGTGTGAAAAAATAAAACTGTCCATTTGAAACAGGATTTTATATTCTTCTGCGATGCTGTGGCGTCCTGGGTAAATCCAAAAGATGATCTTCGAGACATGTTTGGCAAGGTAAATAAATGTTTTTGTCAATTAAACCATTAACAGTCTGAACTGTCAGGCTTACAAATAAAGAAAAGTCAGGGTAAAAGTATGATGTGATTTAAAGTGTATGTGTTATATACTGTAGATCAAGACTGAACAGTGGCACAGTGGCTAACAGTCCTACTTCACAGCTAGAAGATCGCTGGTTCCAGACGGGCCTTTCTGTGTGGTGTTTGCATGTTCTCCTTGTGCCTGCGTAGGTTTCCTCTGGGTGCTCTGGTTTCTCCTGCTACTAAAAGGGTGACTGCAGGACAATGGATGTAAATTAGCCCATGGCTATAATCCAGCGCGGTTACATGGATGAGTTCCAAGTGTGTTCATTAGCATGCACTGGTCCGCTACATAAACTAATAAATGCAAAGTTTCACCGCATTAGTTGCAGGCAAGAAGCTGGTTTACATACATGCAAACAGACTTGCCTAAGTTAGGTTAAGGTGAACTGTCCCCGTAGGGAAATTTGGTCCATCCTTCGATGCCGGGGCCCATCTCCAGATGTGGAGCCAGGCTAAATGGTTAGAATCACCTGGCAGGAGGAGTTAACCTAATGTGCATGTTTTTGGATTGATGGAGGAAACGGGAGCACCCGGAGGAAACCCAGACACAACGGGAAACATGCAAACTTCACACAGAAAGGCCTGCAGGGAATCAAACCCAGGACCTATCCACTGGGCCACCGTGCCGCCCATTTAGTCCCTTGATTTAAATAGAATAGCAATAGAAACTATTGCTGACTTTATAGAAGTCTTTTTTCCCCTCTCTCTTTCTTTAATTACTTCTGCTGAGGACAGAGAGCAGTCTTTTACAAGATATTAAAAACCTGTTTGTCAACTCTAGATTCTTCATGGGTTTAAGAACCAGGTGGGAGAAGAAAACTGGACACGCTTCTCAGATCAGTTCCCCATGCCCCTGAAGGAAAGGCTGGCGACATGTTATGGGGTGTAGCTACTGTAGCAGCATGCTTCAATCAAAAGGTTAGCTTTGATCTCATGTACCATTGTTAAACATCTTTAATATAACCTACTGTATTTGTCACTCTTTACAGCTTATTTTAACAGAGATATAACAGAACAGGGACCTTCTTCGACCCTGGAAATGTGTTCTTCTGATGAAGGGGATGGGTGCACATGCTGCAGGGAGGAGAGGGACTGACCTCCTTGAGGCGGATGGGGAGGGAGGGCCCGGTAGTTATATTGCGTAGCAGTGGGATATGGGAGTAACTGCTTGACATTATTTTCTCTATTAAACTAGTATCTTACTACTAAGTTTCACTACAGAACAAAAGAGAAAAATACAATAAATTTAACAACATAAAAAAATGAAATCTAATTAGCTTGAAGCTATTGAACAGCTATAGATTCTGACCATGCATTGTATGGGATTTATTATTATGTATATCAACAGTTTTCTTTTTTTCTCTAAAAACGTATCCAAACTTCCGTAATGTGCAACTGTCACTGAAGAGCACAAAGTTTTGTTTTTTCGTAGGTATGCCGCATGCTTGTGTTATTGTGGTGTGCTGAGCACTATCAGGAATGTATGCTAAGTTGGACAGCTTCCATTGCCAAATGTTTTTGATTTTGTTTTTCTATCTTAAGACTACCACTGATTGCTATATTGTAGAAAAATTGGGTTTAGCTTTTAAAAATGTGATTTCTGCGGTGAAGTGTTGAGTGAATCAATTCTATAGTTCTACGTTCTTAATGTCTACTATACAACTATACAGGTGTTCATTGGCAAGCAACTACAATCAATAGGTTGACATTCTCCGGGCTGAGCCAAGAATACTCAAATCGATGTTGTCTGTTATTTTTCTTTTCTTCTTTTATATTTGATTTTAAACTATTTGTGCGAAAAGCATGACTTTAAGATTGTACATGTTTTGGCAGTTGATTTTTGTGGAGTAACATTTCTCTCTTGCATGTTGGTGGCCCCTCACACCCCCATGGGAGGGGAAATCATGAGGGAGGGAATGTCAATTGTAGAAGAATGGAGTCCAAAAAACATAATTATTGTTTTCTCTCCCTAAACTGTATCACTGATGCAGAATGTGTTCTGAATACTGTGAAACGTTATCTTTTGTTTTTATTCTAATAGTTATGTTCTTGGTAGCCTGAATGTATTCCGTGATGAGCAGTGGTGACAGTTTTAAGTTTCCAGCCAGTGATATTTCTCTGCTGGACAGAGTATTTACTGTGACATTATTGGCAGTATTTAAGTGTATTTATTCAAATGATGTTTAATAATAAATAGGCACCTTAAGTGCGCATTAACAGCTTTTAAGTGCTTAAAATGTTGTAGCCAAACCTGAGAAAACTGTATACTGCAGAATACACTGTAGGCATTTCTGTCTAATTTCTGCAGTATTTAATTGTGAGCAATTTTATATAAAAGACAGACAGTAAATTATGGAATACAGCAGCACATGTTTGAGTGTTTTTCTTTTGTGTTTTTAGGAGATTTTCCAGTCACATTCCAGCCATCTAATTTTTTTTGTAAGCAACCTCTATAAGCACCATATAAAAAAGGCAGGGTTTTGCTCAAACTTTCATCAGTGTTGTTTCTGGATTGTGAGTCTACACAGATTGCTGCTATATTTCTCTACTTGAATATGCGTTATTATATGTTAACCTCAGGTTATTCTCAGTATTTATTTATTTTAATTTAGTAGGTAATTTACAGAATTGCACCTAGGCTAAAGGCACTAAATTTATCATTGGTGATTGCTTCATACAAATGTATTATACTCAAATTAGTAAGCTATAGTATTTTATAGAGGTTCTCCCAAGAATGTCTATTATATAGACTTCTGTATGTTATTGCCTTGATTCGATCCCTTGCCTTCATTTTTTTCTACAAATAATAATAAGAATAAGAATAACGTCCTTTTTATATACATATTTTGTTTTTAATAAGCTGCTGAATAAAAAAAATACTTTGGGGGCCACCAAATATTGTGGATCATGCAAAGAATCGATATTGTACTGTAGTAATTTTGTAATATTTGTAAGACGATATAGTAGGGTGTGACTGGTTACCATTGCTTGAAGTTTTGCATTGTCTAATAAACTGTTTACATGAATGATTAAGCTTGTTCTTCATCTATATTTTCTTTATCTTGTTCTTTTAATACATCCATGACCTACAAAAAAGTAACAGTGGTCACAGCCTGAGGACTCACCGTTCAAACGCAGGATATATTACAACAGTGCAGCAGTGGTGGAACATAAAGTAAAAAGTACAAATTTTAGGTACTTTTATTTTACTGAGTAAATTTTGTGATGAATACTTTTTACTTTTTAGAGCCTGTGTCTGTACTTTCTACTCCACTACATTTTTTAAAATGGGTTAAAAGTATTTTATTTTCAAAGTGACCTCTACGATAAACTGGTTTAGTCCCAGTTTAGACTTAGTTTAGTGGTTTCCTTGTTTAGTCCTAGTTTAGATCTGGTTTAGTCCTGGTTAAGTCCTGATTTAGACCTGGTTTAATCCTGGTTTGATTGACATTGCACATTAATCTCTTAAAAAATACTTTTACTTTTTACTTATAAAATACATTTTACAGCGGATACTTTCACTTAAGTAGAAATTGAATCTGATACTTTTACTTAAGTAAATTCTTGTTCCTGTATCTGCACTTTTACGTAAGTAAGAATATTGAGTACTTCTTCCACCACTGGCAATCTATACGCGCTAGCATTCGTGTAAAATATTACGAGGTGTACTTGAACGCACCTCCGTCACGGCCGTGTCTTTCAACTGGCCACCTCTGCTGCCAATAGGGGGCGCTGCTTTGGGCTGTTCTGCGAGAATGCCAGAGCCGCGGGAGGTGGAGTCTCAGATGGGGAGGGGGAAGAAAGCGGAGAGGAAAACGAACAGAAACAAGGGAAAGACAGTGGGAGAAGTACGGCATTAAAGTTGCATTCTATCAACTTCCGAAGTGTGGTGGGGAAGAATATAAGAAGATGATAACACCCTATTTCCTCGAGAATTTTTGGGTACGTGTTGCTATGAATTCACACTATTTACCTCTGTGCTATTATTCTTGCCTTGCTATGCACCCTCCCTTTACTTCTTCTTCATGTCAGCGTGGATATGACCAGTCCTCGCCTCACATACGTGGCTGGTTGGTTCGTGGCTGTGTTCTGTGTGCTGCGATGGTGACTTGGGCCTGCCATAGCCGTTGGTTAATGATAAACGAGCATCGCTGCAATTCTTCACCAATTGATATTTTGCCACCCCGGGGATCGGGCCTCTTTAAACACATCAAGCTTGAAAACCTCACAAGTCCCGCCCCCCGGCCGTGCTGATAGGCGGAATTATCTCGTCTTGGAATGTTTATGATCTGTCTGGGGGATCTCATTGGACCCCTCGGCTGTCTGTATCCGACTTGGGCTGTACGGGCTTCGTTTCTTCCGTAACAAAGTTGCAGTGAGAGGAATGATGTTTTAGCTAGTTAAGCAGTATATAGGCCTACACTGCAAGCGAGTACACAGTGTTGGGATCGACCATATGTGCCATTGATAACTGCTTTGCTACAGTAGTCCTAGCTAACATGTTGCCACGTGCCTGTTATAGCCACCCTGATGAGCTAGTAAATGTGTTATACCCTCATGGCTAATTGGGAATAGCCTGTATGTATAGCTTTTGTTTTCACCGATAAATCATGCATTATTTCATAGGAATTTCCATGTGAAAAATGTTCAGATCTTTATCGTTTCAACTAGGGCTACACGATATTGAAAAAACTTGCGATGATATGCAATACGGGCATGCAAAATCGCGATAACGATATATATCATATCTTTTTCAGCAAATTGTGTCAAAAGAAGACTCCAAAAACCCAGAATCAAAATAAGTAAATTAGGAATGTTATAACTAAAACTGAACTTCTGCACATTCATAAGTTCGTGTTTGGTTTTAGAGATTGTTGGCAAAAATGTAAAAATCTCAGTCAGATTTAAGACTTAAGTAAATGTGTGATATTGTGTGGCTTGTTGCGATACAGATATTGCATCACCTAATATTGCGATGCGA
>OMNZ01110435.1:16600-31618 GCA_900303255.1 Lesueurigobius sanzi
TGTCCTGAAAATATGTCTCCTCCCTTAAATAATAAATGTAAGCGATACTTTGTCCTTCACACCAGATTAAAGACTAGCTCATGTGCTCCAGAACGCAGGAAAAATTATCCCCAGGGGAGGACTCCCGAACCCCCTGTTTCACTATGTTCCCAAGCTTTGCATGTCTTAGTTCGAATCTCTTCAGACCAAAAGGCTGAAGAGACCCCCTTAGATTGCATACACAGGGGGCACTGCCGAGTCAGGGCCGCAAAATAACTAATCACAATGTTTTTATGTATTTTTGCACTTTTAAATGTCATGGAAAATCCTGGAAATGAGTGGGACCCTGAATAGGAAACACATGTACTGTAATACTGAGTAAGTTTTAAAGCTTGTTTTTTTGTTTTACTGATGTACCTTGCGTTTCTGTGATGTTGATAAAAGTTCTTGTTAGTGTTGACAAGACCCGCCACTGACTGCAATACTGCTGTGTGATTGGCTGTAACCACTGGTGGTGCAGGTTCAAACAAATCAGCGGGCTCTGGACAAGATGGAAATTTGTGAGTTTGTGATTGTGAACAAACCTCACAACAGTTCAGCTTATTTCACAAGGAACTTCACTACTTTTAAAACTACTTTTTAAAAAGTTCATACTCTCTTCTTAGTTTAAACTGTTCTTTAAGTAAGACAGGAGGTTTGTTTACCTCCTTGACTAGTTTCGGCCAAGTCTGTCGTCCCGGTTCATTGACGTTGGTGCACGTTTCCTGATCTCGATGGCTTCTCTAATCCAGCGCTGGTACTTGTTACTTTCAGCACGGATGACCCTGGCATTGTCCAGTCCATAATGTGGTTCTCCCTCTTGCAGTGATCGGCTATGGCTGACTTGAGGTTTTCCTCTAGTACTTGCTCTTTTATTGCTCTTGTTTGTCTGTTGGCTGTGAAGGACAGCAACTTGGTTCCTGTTACTATACCATCGCTGTTCAAGTGACACCAAATACATTTATTGACTGTTTCCAATCCTCATTGGACTCTATGTTTAGTGATCTCTGTATATTTATTCAGGAGGCAGTCATTAGTTTCCATTGGAAATTGGCAACTTTAATTTACACAGTTCATGTATTTTTTGTTAAAGTATAAAGTAGTATTTCTTTTAAAGGCCTTATACCTTTTCTTTTCCAATTTGTTTGTTTTTATTTTTTGACATTTTAAATAGTTCTGTCCTAAATTTCCCTACACATTTCTAACATCCCAATTTTATTAGCACATTTCACAACTTTCAAGGTCACTTTTCTGTCACAATAATTCCAACAACGACTTGCCCGCTAGTCATGGCTTGACCCAGTTTAGCGAGTCTGAAATTTTCACGTTAGTCGAATGTTTACATAGAAAACAAGCGCGTCCAAAACGGCACAATGGCTTCGACTCTCGGGACGGTGCTTAACATTACGACCTTCGAAGCAAACACATCCCTCGACTATATAATTACAATTTTGGCATTAATCAAAATAGCTCGGCGTGGATCTACAGGGAAGTCAATGGCATAAACAGACACTGGGCTTCGCAGACCGCAGCAAACACGTGGTCACGTTAAAAGGGGCGGATGACATAATTTCGTGCTAAGAGTTGGGAAGCATTCCTGGAACAAAAGGCGCTAATTTGAGTTTGGCAGAGGAGACGCTGCAGTGAAAAGTGTGTGTTTATAAGAGCAAGTGTGTGGTTCTGTGTCATTGTTTTGAGAATGGTTGAGGTTTGTTTTCTGGAGATTTTTTTATAACACTGTCCCAGGAGTGCCTTAAAAACCAGCCGCCCAAACACTCGCGTAGTTTTGGATATGTCCCAAGATTGATGACTAAAGACCTGCTCAGAGATGGGGCCGAGCACTAATACTGTTTATAAGGTTTTGTTTGTAAATTATCTCCTAAAGGCTTAGTTTTGTTTAGTTTAGACTGTTTATTTCAAACATGTGCCATTTAAGAAAAATAAATAGGCTATCATCATGTAAATAATACAAAACATATGCATAGTATCAGAGAAAGAGATTTTGGAAAGAGTTTCATTTCATTCTCCATACACCACCTTTTACCCACAGTGTACATCACATTGCAGAGTATTTTAGTCTTGCGTTGTTAAATTATAAGTTCTATTGTTAAACCTGGGGTCAGGAAAAGGTGCCCTCTGGTGGTCGTGTAACACCAGCAGTCATCATTTTGGGGTAGCGAGCAGAAAAGGTTGAGAACCACTGTGTTAGACAACTGGTCCGTTCAAGTTGAATATGCAGGTGAGGTGACTTTATACGTGAATTTATTTTTAAAACTAGGAGATATTGTGCTGAATTGCCGCCATCTTCGTCAATGGGAAATGCCAATGTTAATATCAATGGTGAAGAATTGAGTTCATGCAAAGGTTGTACTTATATTTGATATACAGTACACAGCCCGGCCAAAACAAAGTTGCCACAAAAAGAAATGTCTTTGATCACTGCACCATTAGCTGTGGCATTGTTTCACTAAGCTTCTGTGGTGTTACAAGTTTTATTTCCATCCAGTGTTGGATTAATTATTCACCAAGATCTTGTATTGATGATGGACCACTGCGCAAAGCCATCTCTAGCACATTCTCCCAACGATTCTCAGTGGAGTTAAGATCTGGACTCTGCGGTGGCTAAGTGTGTCTTAGTAGCTAAGTACTAGTGATGCTCCTGTACCACTCTTTCTCATTTTCAGCCCAAGAAATCCTGGCATTGTCATCTTGGAATATACCTGTACCATCAGGGAAAAAGGAATACATTGATGGAACAACTTGGTCATTCAGGATGTTCATGTAATCAGCTGATCTCATTCTTTGGGCTCATTTTGTTGCTGAATCTAAAACTGACCAACGGCAGCAGCTCCAGATCTATTTGCTTAGTTAAATCCAGGTGGCGACTTTTTTTTTGGCCGGGCTGTGTATTATAGGGTTGCACAATGTTGGAGCTATTTTTGAGCTTTGTGCATTGAGTGAGTTGTTGCTTGCACTGACTGTGTGGTGCTGTGTTTTTGTCTTTGTTTCAACCCTATAAAAAGGGCCCGAGAAGTAGGCTCAGGTGCTGCGAGGTGTGAAGGCACAAAGTATTGTTACTGCAATATTAGGTGACACAATATTTGCATTATACAAAGCAACAACTTATCGCAAAATGTCAGGTCTTCGATCTAACTGGGATTACAGAATTACATTGCTAACACAGCCTAAGAAAAAGTTGTTTTAGTCATGATTTTTTTTTTTTCATCATGAAATATTTATTAATTTTCATTTTATTCAATATGTATTCATTTTGTTTTGTACTTTTATTACAAATCAGTTGAAACTAAATAAACTACACTACAGCTTTCAACGATTATTGGAAGCAAGGGCGCCTCATTGTACATGTTGGTGTCCAATATGAGCTCCATAACTGGCTGTTTTTTTCAGGTTCAAATAAAAATAATAAATACCACCGCATCATCAATGGCGTAGCACCTGGCTCGAATCGAGAAGCCTCTTTCACACACACACTCGGTCGCTCACTTCCTATATTTTCCTCCGCTTCCCCGTAGGAGCCTCCCTTATTGTGTCTGTCAGCGCTGATGCTATCGGCAAACACAACACGAGCCCGAAAAACACATCTCCTCCGACACTGAGTCATGGGGGAAGACTCAACTTTACCCCGGCTAATTTGCTTATTGTTCTTTTATAGTGACACTTTATTTGTCTGCCTCCAGAGTTGACAAAGACCGATAAAAAAGACGGTTTTCAAAGCTGATGTACGGATTCAGGAAATGCATTTAAAATCCCCTGTGATGTTTTGATTGTGCGATTCGGCGGGTTTGTGCTCTATACGTGTTTATGTACATTGGCGCAGACAGAACGAGATAAGCCGTCAGTCCGATATCAGATGGGAGCCGAGCGACGCGACTCACATGTAGAGCGTATTCAAGGAGGCAGGAAAGGAGCACAATAGGCATAATTGCAAAGTGGGTGTCCCTAGTGTGTGCGGAGTGGACAAAAGAGGCCGAGGCATCCTCTCTCCTGCCCCGATGCTGATGCAGTGGGGCATTACTATATACGTTTGGGTGCCCCATGTCATAATGTCTGGTAATGGGAAAAATGAAGCAAGTTGAAGATTAAATGGTCTCAAAAAGGCATACTATTAAAGATTAGACATTCCCTTGACATGTCAAACAACAGCTGGTCCTTTTTCCAGCGTTTACAATTTCAAAATAGCAGAAAAGGGGGAAAAAAAACATGACTAAAGTTCAGTACTTTGTACATTTAACACCAAATTGGCACCATTTGGTAAGTGTCATAGCTTGTAATTACTTTTGTAGGCAGCCAACAGTTTGCCTATTCTAGTTTTAGGGATTTTGTCCATTCCTCATAACCCCACTGCCTGTTGTAGGTGATGATGATACTTACTGTACTTTCCTTTACGTTTATTTGAAATGGGGAAAACAATGATTTATTGGCCTGGGTTTGGATTTGGACTGCACACCCTTTTATATGCATTCACTTTGCTATATTATTTTTCCATGAATGATTTTCTTTGCATAAACACAGTAAAACATAACTATTACCTTCTTAACTTCTTGCCTTGTATGAAATGCTTATTTCTTGGTATGAATGGGACATAAGAAAAGGAGAAAACAGCAATTGCAAAATATAAATTTGGTTACATGTCAATTTAAAAACATGAATCGATTGTGGGGTAGGCAACAGACACAAAAATTCAATATTTCATTGAAGTTGTCGAAACAGGGGCAGTATAGGGAAAAAAAACAAGATGGAGGAGTGAAAAACACAGAGACTTTTGCGGAATCAATCGACAAAGTTCTACAGTTAAGGCCGCTCTGAAATATCTTCCTCAACATGTGTATGTCAAACTACAAATGAACTGCTGATATTATAGCATCTAAACAGAAGGTGGAACTGATTTCTTTAGTATGGTTCCAGTCTAGGCCAGTGTTACTTGGTCTGGTTTATTATGATGTGCCTGGAATGTAGTTTTCCTTTTGGCTTTTTCTGCATCTCAATAGCAAATCACCTGCGTCCTTGTGTAGCTACTAATGTATTTAAAACAAGCTGCCAGAATAAGCACAACACTGCGCCGGTTTTTTTTGCTGTCCCAGTGGGAATATAGCCGTGAATGGGGCCACTTTGGATGGTAATTTGGTAATCTTCTATGTGAATGAATGATCTCTGCCAGGAAAAGCCCAATCTCTCTCGTCATTGAAAAACAACCAGGAAACCCGGAGGACATTACACCCCGCTGACTGTAAAAATAACAAACTTCACTTAGAGAAATATGTCATCGTTCCTCAGACCCGGCCCTGTTCTGTAATTAAACCCTCACAGGGCCATGGTTAGCTTTCCCCAAACTTCATTTAGACTGGAGCTCTTACATACTGTACTCACTGCATGTGTTTATCCTATCAAGTGTCACTGGGACTATAAACTCTTACAGGAGACTTGTTCTGAAAGAGGCTTCGAGAATGCAAGTCGTCTACGCTTGTGAACTCTGGAAATATTGCTGTGGTCATTTTGCTAGTACTTTTGTAGGGGCGCTGCTGAACCATTTGTTTGCCCTTCTGTCTGGGCAATGTTAACCTAGTTTGTGACACAGCTATTTCCAAAGTCCAGAGAATTGCGGCCCCCTTGTCAAACCGAAGATGCCATATGGGACCCCCAGTAAAAATAATTCACTCTATTCAAAAATAATTTTAGATGTTTTGCTTTTTAGAAATTACATGGAATAACAACGGCTATAGACCAGAGCAACGAAAAGGTTAACGCCCTCTTTTCGGTGAAAGCAGAGGCTCCGTCCATTGAGATTAATGGGGAAACATCGGCTGAGATCTTCACATTTACGTCTGAAAAGTAACAATTTATGCATTTTGTATATTTGTCTAATATAAGAGGTAAGCAAAACAAGAGATTTTTTTGCTGTAGAAGATTCACAGAGCGGACAGTTGATGTTTTAAAGTGGGCTAAAGTTAGCAGGAAGTTAGCATGCTTGGCCTTCAGTATAAAGTGTTTAGCTGTTCATAGTGGCTTAATTTGATCAAATTGGATCAAATCCAAGATCGAATTCAAATGCCCATATAACTGAGTCATTTTGCAGCTTCTTATATATCAACATTGCTTCGTTTTTGAGACTATGAACGGCTAAACACTTTATATTGAAGTCCGAACATGCTAACTTCCTGCTAACTTTAGCCCACTTTAAAACATCAACTGTCCGCTCTGTGAATCTTCTACAGCAAAAACAATCTCTTGATTTGCTCACCTCTTATATCAGACAAACATACTAAACGCATAAATTGTTATTTTTCAGACGTAAATGTGAAGATCTCAGCTGATGTTTCTCCATTAATCTCAATGGACGGAGCCTCTGGTGTCACCGAAAACGGGGCGTTAACCTTTTTGTTGCTCTTGTCTATAGGCTGAATCAGTGGTTTCACTAGGGATTATTTTTCTCAGTCATTTTGACAGACAGGGTTGTAAAAAATCATAAGTCATAAGCTATTTTTATCCTTCATTAATTAACTTATCATTATATACCTAGTATTATACATGTAAGAAAACACAGATTACAGGATAAATGGATGCAAATCTAAATATCATTTGTGAGCAATATATTTTGTGTGTGTTAAAACGTGTATAAAACTTTCAAAAGATAACGATGGATTCAAAATGAAAGACAGCCTTCAAAATTTTCTGTCAAAAACTACTGAATATTTAGTTTGAAACAAATGTATTGTATGTAATGTACTGTAACAATTACAGAGAATATTTAGTTCAAACTCAATCATTTTCAAGACGAGTTTTGGGGGCCCACCTGAAATGCCTCTGAGGACTCCCAGGGGGCTCCGGACCCCACTCTGTGAACCACTGTATAGCATAGAATAGTTCTCAACTGATGGCCCAGGACCTAAAAGTGGGTCACAGAACTATTTTGTTTGCATTGATATTTTACGTTTTATGAATTGAAATAATGCCCCTGTGAGGATTACACAATGTTCTTAAATACTAGCGCCAGGGCTGATGAGGATTTGGCCTGGAGCGCCCCCTACAGCCAAGAGTGGCAACCACATGGCAAAAATAAACTTTCACTTTGATTTAACAATGTAGCACGACGTTGCTATGTCCATGCAGAACGCCTCAGAACTGATCCAATATTGGATTATTGGCTTTAAAAATGTGGAGGACAGTTTGGGGTTTTGAACAACTACGTAATCGTACCAGGAAGTAGAAAACAAATCGCTGCAGAACCGTAGAAGAAGTCGTCATGAAAGGACTAACGCAAGCAGGATTAATTCAAAACTGTGTGAAGGTCTGTTTTTGATAAGGGAACAACATTAGAACATGATTAAAAGCTCAAAAAAGAGTTGATTTTGCAATGATACCTCTCCTTTAAGGTACTGCACTGCTGTATTGCCCCTTGTCCAGGATTACTCCATCATGATTATTCACATTGTAAATATTAGGGCTGATTTTACATGCACTGTTTGTTCAGTTCTATTTGGCCGATCCCGCTTCACTGCCCCCAGACTTTGAGGTGCTACACAGAGCCCCTTTATCTTCATGAGCTTATCTAAACTGAATTTACCTTACACTTTTCAACTCTAAACTTTCTCCCTCCTCTGTTCGCCGCTGAATCAAAATGCAAACGACGCCGATAGTCGCACTCCGCTCCTAATGGTCCTCCGCAAACATTACAAAGGTGTAAGCCCTCTGTCGTCTGCCCAACAATGGTGGGATTAAAGGCAAAGATGACTCGTTTGTTTCCCTCCAGGGCCACCGTAGTGTCGCCATGCTGGTTCCGTCCCCTGCATAAGAACTGTCGGGCAGATTAGCGAGCTTCTGCATATAAAAGTGAAGCCTAGTTTAAACATATCCCAAACTGGTCCCAGCGCCTTTATATGCAACTCACAACAATGGGGACAGTTTAAACTAGGCCTAAGGTGTCATCTTACTTTTGCAGAGACTTAATGCAGTTAAAGAAAAGTTAAATTGATCTTTCTTTGGCTCAATTTGTTGTTTCACAGAGTTGAGGCTTTAGATGTCATGAAAAGCATTGCTTTGGCATTGAGTCTAAATTTCTTGTACAATATGGACATTGCCCAACTGCTTTGACTCTACAGGTTTGTCAGAAGTTCAAAAATGATGGTCCAAAACACAACAACTGCATTTTTGCTGAAATTGTGCACTATTTTTTTTACTCAAAAGCTTCCCGTTGTATCTAAATCACATTGAAATATTGAGATTTCTCCTCATTCCTTGGTTTCTATCTGATGGAATGTTATCAAATAATAAGAAATTACACATGCACAGATACATTTAGTTTGTGATATTAAAAATGTATAATTTGGGCAATAAAATTTGGCATTAGATTTGACACTAAACTTCAACAACTCTATCCTTAAGCAAAACTCAGTTTGTCCAATTTTCAGCTTTTGGAACGGTTTGCTCTTTTAACATATAAACTTTCACCTGGACACAAACAAATGTCCTAATATTTACAATAAGGAGTGTAATAATTGCAATGATTCACTGTTTACTCTTAGAATTATGGGAAATAGTGAATGGAATGACCATTTTCTCAAAACGCATTCTTCTAATATTGACAACATCTCCACTTTAGACTCCAGACTTTCCACTCGTGTACTTAACTATATTTTGATGGTTTGTTCAGAGGGTTTTTTTTGTATTCATTTCCTAGTCTGATTTATTGAGTTTTGAAGCCTAAAAAACAAGGCAAAATTTGAATTTTTACAGATGTATTCACTAATAACTAGATATCCAAAATTTCCCCTGAACAAATCTTTGTAACTAATACATCAACAAGATAAAACCATAAATTTAAACCTGGCTGCATCCATTATTTAGATTTCATTGCCAAAAACCGAGGCAATTTTGGCCATTTTTACAAATTCTAATTCATCACTGGCAGTGTCTCGCCTTAAAAACCTCCCCACATATCCTTCTTGCTTTTGTCTTTCTGCCTCTTCATATGCAGCCTCTCCCTGCCTCTCCCTGTAAGGCCATATAGCCGTGCAGTCTACCACCAAGGCTGCTGTTTACGGCCCTATCGCTTCAGAGCGGAGAGAGAGCGAGAGGTGTGAGCTGCTTCAGACGGAGGTGACAAGCTTCTGGCCCTTTGATATGGAGCCAGTGATGTGGGAACAGAGACACGAGCCGCTGTCACATACAAAAGAAAAACACACAGCACTATCCTTATACGACAGCACTACAGTAGGACCACCGCTTTTCAAGAGTACATGCAGATTTTAGAGCGGAGGAAGGCGACGTCAGGCCCTGGGGACAAATCTGGCTCGCCGTCATACATCCTGTGACCAACGAAGAAGATTTAGAGATATTACAGCACATAAATGGGCCAAAGCAGCTGTAAAAGTCCTCCAAATACGCAGAAATATTGTCACACTGCAAAAAGTAATCTAAAATAAGTTAAAATGGTCAAATTGTTTTGAGCAGGTAAGTAAGATTATCTGCCAACCAAACAAGTATTATGGTACCTAACATCAGAAAATAGATTCCACATTTTGCAGTGCAGTTTCTCCAGACATTTTGTGGGAGGATTTCCACACCCCCTGCTAAGTTTATGTGACATGGTATTTGTATGTAGCGATGTTTGACTCTGGGCCATCGCAAACGAAACCGTTAAAACCTGACCCGTCTACAACTGCTAACCTTGTAGTTTGGACCTTTTCAAACATGTTCCTAAAGTAGAATGATTGTAGGCTCAACATGTTCAACGCTTCTTTGGTGCATACACTTTCAGATGGTAATGAAAGAATGACAGGAGTGTAAGAACATGTTTGTAGAGGTCTGAACTACAATGTGAGCAGGTTTTAGGCACAAGACTCCATGGAAACAGTTGTCAGACTTTGTGATTTGGAATAACAACCATTCAAAGGGCAATTTTAATACAATTATGATGAATCATGCCGCCTCGTTTAGCAGTTAACTACCCCTTTTCATAAGACATTTCTTTTTAGTACACCTGTTGGCCTATGTAATATCTGACTTTATTGACAAACAGTTTAGCTGTAAATACTGTCTCATTCTGTTCAAATCCAACAAAGCCCTGTTGCCTGTTCTGTCTGACTTTGGTCTTTCTCTAAGCGCCTCTAGCTCCACTTTTAGCCCCAGACTCTTTAAAATGCTAAACTTGGATTTATAGACGCGCTCTACAGTATACTCTGTTTAAGGGACTTCTGAAAGGGAGTTTCATTTTCACTTTTATAGATCTCGGCTCACGTGCAACAATGTACCATGAAACAAAGGCTTTGAACAGAGGATTTCTTCGGGTTTAGACTCGGTTTAGTCCTGGCTGAGATCTAGCTTAGACCTGCTTCAGACCGGTTTAAATCTGATCTCGTTTCAAGTCCTAGATCTGAACAGGTTGTAGATACTTTCACACTGATTTAGTGGAAGGTCAAACTTATTATACCCCTAAAATTGGAACTGGTTTACTATTTACTTTAGTCTTTGTGTAGGTGAAATTTCGTCTTTATTCCAAGTCCAGAACTGTTCGAGTCCTATGTGTAGGTTCTCAGTCGTGCAGGAGTTGTCCATCGTAGGCAAAGCTTCTTCAGTCTTCCAGTGTAGGACATTTCGCTCTTTATCCAAAAAGCAAACGGTGCTGTGTGGTGTCCCTATCCCCCACTTTTTTTTTTTTTAAGCGCCATGAGTAGACCGAAGAAGACAGTTTATCATAGTTTCAACTTCCTGGAAACCTTTGGATGTTGCATCTCTGTGGCAACTCGGGTCCACTCTAAAGTAAAAGTAAGTCATTGTAAATTATTTACAGACAGTTATTTCACTAAATATTAAAAATAAAAGTCAGAAAACCAAATATTTATCTATCGTGAGTTAGCCAATCAGTGTTCGGATCGCGTCTGTGAAGTAATTGTTCTCCGTGCGTCTTCATTTTGCACAGTTCACAAGAGGCTGAGCGTCTGAAAACGGCCTCCCGCTGAGACATGAAACTACCTCCTCCAGCGTTCTCAGTGAAACCTGGAGTCAGAGGATACGATGTGTTACCAACATACCGCTGCTACATTGCTGTATAAACTACCCCTGAGTTTAGTCCTGATTTAGTTATGGCTTATTCCCAATTTAGTCATCACCTGGAGACCCATTTAAGTTTTACTGAAAACGCTATATATTTTCTCAGGTGTTGTAAGATACTGTAGGTACACATCAGTTAAAAACACTAAGTTTAAAATGAACCCAAGACACCCAGACCTTTAAATACAAGCTTTTTTTATAGTTGTTTGAGTACTTAAGAAAGTAGTTTCAACACCTCTCAATCCAAAAGAAGCTTGCTGTTAACTTACTATAGCAATGTATATTAGTTGCTTCTATTCCAGGCCTCCTCCTGAACATGGAGTGACAGTAAAAACACTGATCTGTGGCCAATAACCTGCTCAAACCAACGCGGTGATGGGAAATAGCCTGTGTTCACCTCACGTTTAGTCGAGGCTCCTCTTCCCGCAGCAGTGGCCATCAGTGGAGCCATTGTCCCGAACAGGAAAGAGAAAATCTAATTTAACTTGACCCCCCTCCTCAACCAACAAGCTGCATCTCACCGTCACCCAAATACCGCAGGACTAACAGGGTCTGAAATCAAACTCTCGCTAACTCACCGCTGCGGCCCCGGGCTCTGGGGATCAGGACAGAGCGGCCTATAGGAAACGGGGATTACATTCACTGTCATTGAGCTGGATGGGATTGAATGCACAGATTTTTAATTGGAAACATATTGGAAATAGAAGGCGTTTGACCGCTATTTTTTTGTGTTAAGTTCACGTTGTACTTGGTGTACGGTAAGATGGTACGCAAGTTTAATCCTATCGTTTTGTGAAAGAGGCCAAAGAATGAGGCCAGTTGACTACCTGAATACCTATCTAAATACATTTTTACTTTAATTCTTTTTTGTGGGTCATTTCAAAGCTGAAAAAATGGTGGATATACTGGATATTCAATGGGAAAAATCTCAATATTGAAACTACATTAATAAGTGGCGTTCTTGTGACATCACAACTTTATAAATAGCCTATATTTTAAGATTTCTTGCCTTATTTCATTGCTAATTTCCCTTAAATTCCTGGGCCAATCCACATGAAACAAAAACTGTCACAAAGTTCAATGTCTTCTCTGTCAGCACATGAACTAAGGTCTAATTATTTTCTCATAAAGGTGTCCAAAAGTATTCAAAAACATGTGCATGATGCCAGTAGAAAGGACTTTCAGCCATAAGAATAATATGGCAGGTTTGTGACTCCAATCACTATCAAATAATGATCAAGTTTATTGAATTATTCATTGCTCACAGTCCAAGGACTGAATTGTAGCAAGAACTTAGTTAAAAACATTTCTACAAATAGACACAACCATAGAATTCATGATTTCCCTTTTGAGTCCTGATTGTACAGCCTGACTGCTGTTGGGAGTATAGATTGTTCATATCTTGCAGTACGAAATTTGTACTCAGAGATGTTATTCTGCGCAACAGGAATTTTTCTTCTAGAAAATTTCTTTCAAGGACTTTTTCTCTCCCATATTGTATTGGCACCTGCCCTCCAGCTGAAATAGAATTCTATGAAGTGAACGCACCCTATAGCTTTCTTAATTATTGTACAGTGAAATTGAAATTCAGACCTAGGGTTAAATTCATTACGTTTTTGTTGTTGTTGTTGTTGTTGCAAAGGTTCTTTCAAATTCTTCTCCAACGATTGCAGTCTTTTCGATTTGCGAGTTGCACTGATCAAATTGTAATTGCTCTCGCAGTCCTATGGAGCGGCAGATGTGCATAGTTTAACACATTGCGCAGGACCCTTTATTGCATGTTGCTCTAATTAGTATGTTGTTGAGATGTCCTCCCTCTGACTGTGTGCCATTACCAGCAGTGGATTAGGCAGAGACCTTGACAGTTGGGTAAACCGTGGCCCGGTGCAGCTGGGGGGTGTCAGATGTCCCGTGAACAGAAGAAGGGTGTGTGGGGGGTTGGGGGTTCGGCGGGATGTCCCACAGTGAAATAAGAGGAATCCTATAAACACTGACCACCACAGCACACATAACTGTACTGCAGTGGGGCCCCATCGGTCTGTTCCGCCCCATCAAATGTTAAAAGGAAAGGACGAGATCACATCGTTTTAACCGTCACGTTGGACAATATGACCAGAGGAGTATTGTATATGACTCTGTACGTTCCCCACTGAACAAAAAGTCCAGTTTTAATAATCAAAGTACAGAAAAAAATACAATCGGAAAACAATTTATCAGAATGTGCACTTAAAGCTCATCCACATAAAATCCCATTCACTTCATGTACATCACAACAACATTGCCTACTATAATACTCTATTGCTTCTTTCAATATTTTGGTAATAATTATTCAGTTTTATATTTTGTTTTGTAATATGCAAAGTAACACCCATTTTAAAGGTACACTGCGTAACATCTGTTGACCAGCTAGACACAGGAAATGCTAGTTTTGCAATGGTTAATCAAAGAATGGATTTTGATGAGGACCTAACCTTGTTAAATCTCATATTTGGCTGCCGTTAGTCAACATCTCAATGGAGACGAGCTGGAGATGTCCCCCCGCTCATAGTAAAGTCAGATCTTGGGCTCACAGCAAAGACACATGTTTGTTTTTTCATCTTTTAGGTATTTTTCAACGATACAAAATACAATAAATGCTTGTATTTTATCCTAATTATTGTGTGAAATGCCATGCGGTGTACCTTTTAACATAAAAAAATATAAAATAAAAGAACGAAAAATCCTTCCCAAAGTAAAGTTTCTAGCCAGGCGTCATATGACTTCTTGGCTGAACAAAGTAGCAAGTTTCATACTTGATAAACTGTTCATTCCTTTAATGAATAAGAAAAGATGAGGACAACTGTATCCCACAGCGTTGGACAAGGTGCTGCTGCCGCTGTATAGGCCAGACTTCAGGAAGCATCGTGGATAGGTGTGAGAACGAGGCGCCAAACAAAAACATCTTTTACAGCCTTGACTTCCTCTGATGCGTGACAAGAACGAGACCAAAAACAAGCCCAAAACCAACTCCAAACAGGAAGCAACCATGTTACAACTGTAGCCTCTTCCTCGGCCTCCATGTGGCGACGACAATGATTCACTATTGATTTTGTGCTGGAAGTCAATCTTTTCAGGCCGCTTTTAGTCAAGGAAACGGTGTAATTGCCCGTGCCGCCGCTTTACTGCTAGCATTACCATTGAAATAATGGCACAAATTGTGAGGGGACTTGGTGCATTAGCATTAAAATGATAGCTTCAGATGACAGTGGAAGTCTGGGCTCACGCAGCATGTAAAGCTCAGACAGAGGTTGGCTTTGAGTGGGTCATATACAAACAGGCCACACCGCGGGGGGCCGGACTGGAGGGGCCTTTGATCGAAAAACCATTATGTTTTTACCACAGGGGACACTGGCCTCAGCTGTCGCCGTTTCACGCAAGAATTTTTCAATGACATTTCTGTTATTAGGTTACATTAAGTTTTTGTTTTATGGATGCAGGATTTGGTTACTTGTGATAACGTGATATGGGTCAGAGTTCGGGCCTATGATTTCCATGTTAATTTTGCAGTTGCTCACTTCACCTTTTTACATGGTTCACTAGAGCAGTGGTTCCCAACCTTTTTTGGCTAACGTACCCCTTGGGCCCTTCATTTATACTCCGAGTACCCCCTACTTCGATGGTTTTGTTGATTAGTTAGAAAGAGAATGACAAAAACTTCAATTTATCAGGTAAAATACTGCTAAATACTCTCAAAATCTCACTCTTTACAGTTAAAGAAGTATTTTCTTTGACCATAATAATCAAAAATACAATTTGTTTCATCTTATTTCTTCATCTGACATTATTCCAAGTACCCCCTACTAACCTCTCGCGTACCCCCAGGGGTCCCCGTACCCCTGGTTGGGAAACACTGTACTAGAGGCTTGTTTAAATGTTGTAAAATGTGTTTGATTT